>CM047808.1:46261866-46471914 GCA_026214975.1 Gentiana macrophylla | reverse complement strand
CATTTGTTCTAACGAAGTTGAAAAGCAAATTAAAGTTCTCCGATATTCAAGGATTAAAATCGAAATTTCTTTCCTTATATCACTCCCACCATCTTAGTGGAAATAAGCGCCCGTTGTCTACTCTTTTATCATGAATGCTCGGCTACCTTGTTCTTGCAAAAGAACTTTAGCTTTCGAGTCAAAATACTCGGTTAAGAAAGTCTCTAAGGATTCATAGGTTAGTGATCCGAAATCACTTTCATTATCCTTTACTTTCTTTTATTAATATTTCGGTTTAGCCTTTAACTTATTTTGTTTAGATGACTTACACTTGTAGACATTTACCTTCCCATTCTTGGCTTTCTTTAAAGGAAATGGCCATGAACTAGCAGTTCATTTGAGTAGACACTACTCATGAACTGTGGGATGCCTAGTGAGATTGATACCAAATCTTTCTCGTCATCTTTAAACTAATTTTGTTTTGTTTCTCATTCAACACGAGTGACAACAGTGACATACTTATCAATGTCACTTAAGTTTCTAGGCTCAAGAGGAACATCCTCATCCGAAAATTTAATTTGCATTCTCGATTATTGAGTTCAACGTTCTTGTTACTTTTCCACTTTTACGAAGTCATCATTAGTCAATTTATTGTGTTTAGCAGTTTAGATACCTTGATATGATATGTAGTTGCAAAAATAAATTATGACATAAATATAAATCAAATCATACACCACAACAAATAATGATTTTAGGAATTATAAACATGATGTCATGCATGCAATTTATCCTACCAATCCAAGGATTTAATCTCACACCTCATTGCTGCCTTAGGGTAGGTCAAAGAGGTGACGATTAAATTGAGACAATCTCTCTCAACAATTAAACCATTTAAGAATCGAACATCTCTTATTTGATTGTTGATTACCTTCCTTTTTCAGCCAAGATATTTCCAAAAAAAATATCCTTGTGAGTGTGACCTCTCTGTTTTGATTTTTAACGCCACGCAGTATGCGCCGTAGGGTAGGTCAGTGACCCGACGAGTACTCAAAATCCTATCCTTTCGGAAACCAAGCCTTGAATTTTGATAGCGGTGAAGGCCATCCGGAGGGGGCCGAAATCAAAGCGGCACGAGGCGTCACCATTCTCTCACGTGCTTGTGTCAACAATAGAAGCCGTGGGTTCGGTTGTCACCTTCCCCTCTCCCACTCGTTATTTTTAAAATTAGGTAGTCTCTTTAGGATTTTAGAATTTTATAACAATCCAAAAACAATAGATCGTGAATATTTAATATAATCCTCCCACTAGTTTATCGGTTCTAAATACCGTCTAACTAGTGTCACTATCTCCACGATCCTCCAATTTTTATTGATTAAAATTCCTTTGTGTAGACACTACACAAATAAAATTCACCATAAATTTCGTAATCCTAATACATTAGGACTTCATGATTTTCTAATAATTCAAAAAACAATAAAACACAAAATTTTAAGCTTCCACTAGTTTATCGGTTCTAGATACCGTCTAACGAGTGACAATATATTCATGATTTTCCAATCTATCGATTATTTAGAATATCTCTTATGTACACACTACACAATAAACATTCACTAAGAATTTTAGAGTCCTAATCTTGTCATGATAATAATTTAGGATTGTAGAATTTTTCCAATAAATCGAAAAACAATAAATCAAGAAAAACAATCACTAACTTATCGGTTCCAAATTTTTCATGATTTCCCAATTTATGATTATCAAAATTCTAATTTATGTAGACACTACATAACCCAAACCTCAAAGGATTCATGATCCAAAATTAAGTTTATCATGTGAATTTTATATCGATGAAATTGCTGTTTTTAAATTAATTTAATTTATTTTTAATCTAAATTAATTATCGTGTTCATACATGTCTAATTAATGTCAATATTAATTTTCTACATGTATGCATATGCTAGGAGTGGAATCCATGAATATGATGCATGGCATGGCTATATCACATAAATAATCATACAAGAAAGTAAATGCGAAAAATAAACTACTAAGATGGACCGTTGGTACCCCGTATCTAATTTATAAATTAAATAAATGAACCCAACGTTCAAAAAATTTCTAATCTTTAATGAACCGCCGCCGCTGCTTGGTATATAATTTTCTGGTCCAGATCTTCAATAAAAACCCTTCTAGCTGAGTGGGTTGAAGCTCCTTCTTCTTCATCACCACACCAGTGCCTTGCTTTGGTAATGTTCTTTGAAAATTATTTATATACCATACTTCCGCCGATTTGAAATTAATTCTAGGTAGTAGGAAATTGAATTACAATAACTAAATTACATAATTTCCTACACCCAGAAAAATTTGGGTTTACAATAGATCTAACGGTAAACAGATACCAACCCCAATCCATCTCATCAACCAAAACATTCAATCGTATAAAAAAGTTTGAAAGATGCAATTTTATTCTATTCCAGTCCTTATTAATTAATTATGCAATCAAAATCGCAAAATCGCTTTAACCTGGCTCCGATACCACATGTTGGATATGCAGAAACCCGAATCCGGATCTGATCCATAATTGGATCGTCAGATCTAATTCACAGCACCGATCGGGACACTCAAACTTGCACAACGGAAGCTACGAATAAATTCGCATGCGATTTTACCACGATATGACCCACATAAATAATTAACAATCTACAAGAAGGTTAGTAGATTTACAACCGGAGAGGAGCCGTGATCTTCCGAGTTGTATCTCCAAACGAGGACTGGTGGACGTCGATCCACGTCGTAGAACCTCCTTGAATATGCTCCAAGAAAAACTCCAGTTTTTCTTCTTTCCAATGGCTAAGACAAGAAAACAAAATTTCTCTCTTATTCAAAAAAAATACTGCGTCCCTTTTTCTTTCAAAATTAGCGTTGCATGTTCAAAAAATTTGTGTTGGGAGAAACTCTTTTTTAATAGGAAAATCACTAATAATTTGAGAGTTTATCTTTTACACACAAATTTAACTTTTCCTTTAATGAAAATAAAACATTTATCCGATAGGAAAACAAATTTTCTTTTATCCAATAAGAAAACTAATTTCTTATTTATAATTATTTAACACATAAATAATTACATTATTCACATTATAATTAATTAGGAGAAAATTTCTTTTCCCAAAACCAAAATAATATGGCGCCACTTTATGCGGATAATAGAAAATGTCTTTTCTATTTTACATATTATTTACCGAATAAATAATATTTTGCATATTCATTAAATAGACCAACTATTTAATTTATTCTCGAGGTTCCATAAAACGAGAAAACACTCGCGTGTTAGGAGCCAACCCGGGGACCATGGACCTATAACCAGTAGCTACAATAAATTGAATAAAATATTCATCGAACAGAATATTTCTACTCAACTTATTAATTCCGGAATTACACCACCATAAATCCGAAACTGAACTCTATCGATTATAGATATAACTTATTCTCAAAACGTCGAGTCGATAAGTGTCCATTGATATAATCATTACATACAGACTAACCCTCCATAGACTATCCGTAACGAAGCAGGAATATTTCCGTAAACCTTCTTCAATACATCTTATCCTTATTTACCATCAACCCACTATTGATCAATTAGTTCATAACCAATACGAACTCCCGGGATCGACCAGTTTCTAGGATTAACAAATAAGGGAATTGTCTTTCTACTTCCCGCAGGAAGGAATGGATTCCATATCTGTGAGACACACACTCCTCACTCATTCCAGAATAGTGCCAACTTGAAAGTTATTCGGACCGGTCCTTTTAGTGATCCGTAACAAACACATCAAACCCTATCCTGAAACAAGCAGGAGTCTGTAATCACTTCAGGATTAAGGTTAATCCATAAATGATCATCTTGTGATTTAATAAGATTTCTTAATCACGGAATTATATGAGAAACTCTGA
This sequence comes from Gentiana macrophylla, assembly GCA_026214975.1. Lineage (NCBI taxonomy): Eukaryota > Viridiplantae > Streptophyta > Magnoliopsida > Gentianales > Gentianaceae > Gentiana > Gentiana macrophylla. The sequence continues at coordinate 46,467,990 of CM047808.1, read as the reverse complement.
TTAAATCAGTCCAGTCTTATATGACTACATCATACATAAATGCCCCACTTAGACAACCAATGTCGACGGTCCGGATAAGAGGATCACACCATAAAGTGTTTTGGATGCATTAATGGTGGTTTAATCAATAGACCATATACTTTGATTAACTTCACCACGGACTTTTCAAATGTATCACCATAAACTTAATCCTCATGTGTGCCACACACTAAGTTATATGGCTACATATGATATGACTTGGGGTTTTCAGCAGTGTATTACTTATAAGCACGAAGCAAATAATAAGATGAGAATAAACTGTCATTTATTAATTATAAAAACAATTCTGAGTAAATTGTCTTTGGGTGCTACTTCCAACATACTTATGTAACAAAGATAAGCTAAGCTAGAAACAAGTAGGACTCACGACACATTGATAAGCTGAAGTCAACTCACAGAGTTTGAGTTGGTCACACAAAGATAACTTAATGATAAAGCGTTAACCTTTCGTTATAAATCAAAATTATTCAATAGCTTCACCTCTTTACTAGGTTCCTATGTACTTACCTCCATTGCATTGTTTGTTGTATGCTTTGTGGGGTGAGAAGATTAACATGTTCATCCGGAGTTCGATAAGGATTTTGAGGACAACATTTGATGCTTTGCTTGTTGACTTCCTTTTCTTATATTATCTATGATGTATCAAACTATGTTGTTTTTATTTTCAAGATAAATATTGTACTTTATTTTGAAACTAGTTATAAGACAAGTTGTTGTACTTTTATTATGACTTTGTAAGATATCGCTATTGTAAGTTACCTATTTCTATCTTTAGTGATAATGCACAATATTATCACGGTGGCTTAGCGGTGGTATGGAAGATGGATATCTGGCTATTTTGGATGATTTTACAGTGGTGATGGCCGGTGATAGCACGGCGGTGATGTGGTGGAGTGAATGAACACTAGGGAGAAATAACTTGACAAGAGTTTTGTCCTCTTTGTCTATTTTTTTGCATATATCTCTGAAATTACACAAGCCCTCCTTTTATAGGCAAGGGCAAGAGCTAGGGACACGGGGTAGGGGTAGGTAAACAAAATACACAACGGCGCTAAGCGGACAATACGACTTGCGGCGTCACTACGAGGTCGCTCAGGTCACGATCTGCGGGCTCGCTTCCTCGCTCTTCCTCGATTTCCCCTTGGTCGCTCCTTCCCCGGACTCGTGCCATATCTTGTTGATCTATGATTTAGGATGCTGGGCGGCCCCCCGAGCGATTAAGACCTTATAGGTTCGTAAGCTCATCGTGGGGTTTCTACCCCGTGACCCTAACCCGATTGTTGCTTCTGGAGCTATGGCCGCTGATTGACTCCATCGGGGTGACTAGATGGGCGGTTTCCGTTAACACCTAGGTGGCGGCCTATTTAGGCACATCAATGGCCCTGTACTCTATGTCTTTTCCATCTTCGTGGAGGCCAAGCATAGAGTAAAGAATATGCAGATTATGCAGATTGTTGGCGTCCTCTTATTATTTGTTTAAGATCGCTCTATTAAGCGGGTGATCTCGGGGCATTTTTTGGGTCTGGCGATCGACCTTGTCATCTGAAGCGACTTATTTGCTAAGGGCCGCGCTATTTAGTGCGTCTTGCCTCGAAGCGTTTTTTGGGTATGGCGACCTTGTCGTCTGAAGCGACTTATTCGCTAAGGGCCACGCTATTTAGTGCGTCTTGCCTCGAAGCATTTTTTGGGTCTGGCGACCTTGTCGTCTGAAGCGACTTATTCGCTAAAGGGGCGCTATTTAGTCGCGTCTTGTCTCGGCGTTTTTGGGTGCGGCAACCTTGCAAATGCTGGCGACTTATTCGCTAAAGGCCGCGCTATTTAATGTGTCTTGCATCGAAGCATTTTTTGGGTCTGGCGACCTTGTCGTCTGAAGCGACTTATTCGCTGAGGGCGCGCTATTTAGTGCGTCTTGCCGAAGCGTTTTTTGGGTCTGGCGACCTTTTCGTTTGAAGCGACTTATTCGCTAAGGGCCGCGCTATTTAGTGCGTCTTGCCTGGAAGCATTTTTTGTCGGGGCGAGCCTGAGCGGTGCGAGCTTGCGTTTGGTGACGTTGAGTGTGAAACTTTGGTAGTAGGGCAGTTGAACCGTCAGATCGTGGTCCTTTCGGTTTCTAGGTAACTGTTGCAACATGGGTGTTGGAGTTTCGATAATTGATTTAATAATGGCGCAGTCATTGATGGACGTGCGTTATTACGTGGGCCTTGATTGACCCGCCGTAATGATGGTGATTTTGAATTTCGAAATCCTCAAGGTGACTGTGTGAATCTAGACCGTTGGGTAGCTTTCATCTGGACCGCAAGATCAAAATTTTCTTTTCTATATAAAGGTCCAAACCTCATTCACACAACACTTTTCGCCCTACAATTTTATTTTAACTTTTTCTCTCAATTCCGAGTGCTCTTCATGACCTTGAGTGTTTTCCGTTGAAGATTTGAAGTTTCCGGCGGCAAACCTTGAGTTTTCCGTTTGCTATTTGCAGTTTCCGACCGCTCTTCAGCCAAAAACAAGGTAATTCTTCATCGACTAAGCTCATTCGATTGTTTTTTCTGCAGTGTTTCCAGTCGTTCTTTGTGTTTGTTCCTCCCCTTAGCATATCACGCATGACCTGGGGCGTTTGGGGGATAAAGGCTTATGTTTTTGCGTCAATGTTCTTATTTTGGTATGGTTTTCCTTTGAATTGATGCTCTTGTTCTGGGGAAAAGATGGTCTTTTCCTTGACAATTCGAGATGTCCTTCCTTTTTGTATATTTCCTTCTTTCATTGTGGCCTCCCATCCTGCAAAATCGCAGGGAAGGTGTCGAGATGGGTGCGATCACCTCCTTGGTGGTTTACACTATCCCGGGTGATTTTAAAGCTCCACATTTCCTTGTTTTGAAGGATGTCGGATGATGCTTTCAGCCCTGGCGGCGATTCTGATGCGGATCGAGAGGCGTATAACAATGCCCTAGAAGATGAGCTTGCCGATTCTAGCCCCGAGGTGGTCGCACGCGATGACCTACAAGAATTGATATAAGGGGGCGCCGCGGGATATGACCCTGAGGATCCTTTCGACTTAGGGAGTATGTTGCCAGATCCGGTGCCTAGGCGGAAGAAGAGTCGCAAAGAGGCGGCTCGTAGCCAGGGCGAGGCAGGTGCTAGTGATCACGGTTGCGACGATGATACCTCTGCAGTGGAGGGTGTGAGTAGCGTGGGGGCGCCTGTCGATGACGAGATGTATGTAGAGAACGCCGCTCTACATAGGTTGATGGGATCAAGTGAGGACGATCTCGAATCGGTTCCACGCAAGCCTCTAGAGCTTCCTAAGAAATTAAAGAAAAAGAAAGCTGATCCTTCGACCATGACTATAGGGGAAGCGGCGGCTAAAGGGAAGCCTTCAAAGCCTAATAATCCTGAGGCCTTAAGGGAATTTGCCCTTATGAATCTGTATGAGAAGAATGTGGAGAAACACTGGCGACGGATCCAGAAAAGTACAAACCTCGCCAAAACCCTTCAGCGATATTATAATATTGACCCCAACATCTACCGGTTCTCTTTGATCGACTTTAATAAGGAGGAGGAAAAGATGCGGCCCGGCAATCGAGAGGATTTTATTTGTGCTCGCCGCCCTGAAGATACCATAATTCTGCACTTTGATCGTTTCTTTGCCGGCTTCCGGCCCCCCTTTGATCCTTTTTTGGTTAAGTTACTACGCGAGCTGTGAATATTGCCCTACGACCTGGCAGTTGGGGCCGCCATTTAAATCATGTCTTTCATTGTTCTTTGCCGAACGATGAAGAAAGAGCCTACTTTTTCCATGTTCAAACAGTTTCATTCGCTTTGCGGTACCTCTTTTCCGGGGCAGGCCAACGTGAGGGCCCAGACTCCCCGTTTATTCTTTCATCTCCCCAACAAGATACATAACTGGGGGGATCGCATTTTTAAGGTCGAATTGAAAGTTGGTTGGCCTTTCCCTCACTCTCCTCCTCGCAAGGGGAAATTCTCTATGATTGGTTTTGATGATCCTTTTATGGACGAGTATCGATTCCGTCGAGCACTTTGGGTGATAATAGACTCTGATGGGGCCGCCGCCTCGAATAGGCATGTGTCTGGATCGATCTCCTGGATATGGCGGAACCGTATGCGAAAGCGAGCCGGGGTGTGGGGCGGCGAAAGGCCCGACCCTGGTGGCTATTATCTACGAGGAGAGCGACTACGATTGGGTCGGAGAATGTCATATTGCTTGTTGCTTTCCCTCGAGTGTGCGGCATGTCGAGGTGATCGAGCAAGAGGCCTCGCCGTAATTTTTCTTTGCTTTCTGTTTATTCTTCCTGCCTTATTGCTTTGTTTTTTGTTTATTTTTCCAACTTTTGATGAACTTTTGCTTTCTTAACTTTCAGTCAACGATATGGATGCTACTCAGAGGCGAGCTCAAAGGCAAAGGTTGGCGGATGATGCCGTCAAAGGCAGGCAGGCAGCGCTGAAACAAGCTTTGGGGAGGATCCCCCGAACGGTCGACGCCTCAGTTGTTGATGAAGCCTACAACCCCAATCTTCAAGCCTCGGCAGCGACCCAAGTGGGCGCGGGTCCGAGTCAAACTGGAGTGGCCCAGAAAAGGTTGTCCGCTGACGTCCCTTCCAGGGAGGCCCAGGAGCCCAAACGATCACGGGTTGAAAAATCTAAAGCTGCTGGCGGTGCTAGCAAGGGCTCTGATCGTACTGATAAGCGAGCTGCTGTCGTGGAGGAGATCGCTGATGAGGAGAGGGCTCTGCCGAGGGGGACGTTACCTTGTGGATACCAGGGGAAAGAGGCCCTTTGGTTGGACGCTGAGTTCACCGAAGGTCCGCTCGATATGGTGAAGGCAAGCCAAATTAGGGAGGCTATTGCTGACGTTATCCCTCTGGGCCGCTTGTCTTGGGACGCGCCGACCGGAGTAAAGATGGAGATTGGCAGAGGGATCATTGACCGAGTGGTTGTTCGAGACGATGCCCCCGCCCAGGATGAGGTTATAGAGTTGAAGGATCTAGCTGGCGAATTTGGGATCGCCTCCTCCACGGTAAGCCACTGTTTTGTTTATTATTGTTTTTCCTTCTCTTTTCTCATTCTGCGGACTTATCGTTTTTTTTAACAGCTTTGGACTCGCATAATGAAAGCTACCGAGGCCGCTGAGAAGCGCAATGCTAAGGTCGAGGAAGGCGGCAGCGCCCCTGGTGCCTCTAAAAGCAAGTCTTCTTTGTTGAGGCCAAGAATGTCAAGGCCAGGCCGAGATAGATCGCATGAAGAAGCGATGGAGGAAGGCGTGAAGATAGATCTTGAGTTGAAGGAGAGAATGAAGGTCCTGACCGATCATTCGAGAGAAATCCGTGGAGGCCTTGAAGGCGCCGAGCGAGGAGGTTGTGAGCTTGAAGGAGCTACTTGTCGTCGCTAACAAAACCGCCGAGGAAGCTGGTCCTGCAGCTGTTGCGGCCTATCTGGAGATGGACGAGTTCTACTATCATTTAGAGGCGAGCTTTGATCAAGGCTTCAACCATATCGCTCGCTGTCTTTGGGCATATCATGGCAAAGAGTCGCTTATCTTTGAGGAAATGCTCAAGTGGGTCGACATGCCTCAGCGGAATCCTGACTTATTGGCTCTTCATCCGGATATTCCTTATGCTCCGGATCACATTGTCGTAATTCAAACTGGCCAGGTAAAGGATGGAAAGCCGGTGTGGGATCCTCCTCCTGTTAATCCTGTCAACTTTGCCGCTCTGAGGAAACCCCCGGTTACCGAGAATGAGGAAGGCGGCGATGAAGAAGGCGACCGCACCGACCCTCCTAGCCAAGTTTGAGATTTATTCATTTCTGCGAGATTTGAGCGATTTGTACTCTGCTACTTTGTTCCAAACAATTTGTTGATTTGTAATTTATTTTGTGTTTGGTTTAAAACTTTGTAATTTAGCAGGCTCTCTTTGGGCCGTATTTTGATAATTTGTTTTACGCATTTGTCTCGTTTTCTTGATTCGTTGCCCTTTGTTCTTGCGCCCCCCTTTTTTTGGCGAGGTTAAGAGTGTTAGCTCGCTAAAAATAAAAAATCCCCTTGGCCCTTAGTATAGGATTTTATGCGGCCACATTTTTGAGAGGTCGCTGCGATCTTGTGCCGAATAACCTCGAAAATCCTGATATGCGGCCCCCTGTTTGGCACAAAGGCTAAGGAGATCTCAAGGAAATAGTGTTATTTTTTGAAAATTCCAAGTTCTGGCCCCCCAGTTTTTGAGCAAGTCGAGGGCGAACATTGACTGGGACAAAAATTTGGAAAGCTGACGCTCTGACTTGATTGGACAACTCTCTGACTGTCATTTTACCCACTCGATAATTGCGCAGTGAAAGTAGCCTTGAATCTTAAATTGTTCAACTGTCAGACATTTGACCACGTTTTTTAAATTTGAAATTTTGATGAAAACGTGTGAATGCTGTCCGCTAATCCCAGTCGGAGCTTCAATGAGAGGGGGGTGATTCCTTTATTCTGTATTACCTCCCCCCCTTTATTTTTAGTCATGTCTTCTCCATCTGCCGGTGGTAGTTCAGTACGTGTGTATAAGGCTCGTCTTGTGCGTGATGTTTCTCCTTTTTTCCTTACGGCCTATCCGGTTGCCAAGGATCATTTTTGGCGTTATTTCGATGTTGTGAAGCTGGTGAAGGAGAGAGGCCTGAACCATGACAAGCTTGACGGTGATGGTTCCCTGCTCCGGATTCGTCTTTCTGGGTGGTCAGATTTTGTTTCCCCTCCCATGCTACTCTTCAACCTTACTATGGTTAAAGAATTCAACTCGGTATTGTCGGAGGCCTCACCGGGGGAGACGATTAGCTCCGTTGCTCTCCGGGTTGTTTCAGTCGATTTTTCTCCGGAGACTATCAACTCTGCCCTTCGTATTCCCACCGTCAATCCCTCTGCTCACTATGAGGTGGTTTGGGACCTTGGAGACGCGGAGATTCTGAGAATTCAACTACATTGTGCAATTCGCGAGTTTTTCCCCCACCGTCGCCGCCCTCGTACCCTGGGTCCTACGTCCGAGCTGTCCCGTAGTAACCGCGAGTGGAAAAGGTTTATTAACTCTTGAGCTCTTCCGTCAGCGGACTTTGAAGTGGTTACCGAGGCTGAGGCTTTACTCTTGCGCGCTATTCGCGACCCCTGAGTGGATATTGATTGGGGTCACGATCCATCATGAAGGCTTATTGCGTTTCTTTGTTTCTATGGACCACGATCATTCGTATTCCGTATGGGTCATTTGGTTTCTAAAGCGTGTACCGATGTAGCCAGTGCGGTTCATTCGTTGGATCGCAGAAGGTTTGCCTGAAGTAGCTTAGCTTGCCATATCGATGTTTTTTTTTTTGCATTGATGTTTGAAAATTTTATTTTGCGGCCCCCTGTTTCTGGTTAAGTTTGCGGGAACTAAGTCCGCTTGCTTACCGAAAACAGCGATGAGCTTCTGTAACTGAAATTGTATTAGTCGCAACTGGCCTTTAATTTTCTGAATAAATTGTTTGAGCTTACATATAAAATCTCTTCAAGTTATCAGCGGGCCATGGTCTATTGTACTCGCGACCTTGACTGTCTTTCAGTACATAAGTTCCTTTTTTGACAATCCTAGCGACCTGAAGTGGCCCCTCCCAGTTTTCCGATAACTTGCCTTTCTGGGCCTTATGACCCGTGGCTTCTCTTTTGCACAAAACGTAATCTCCTACCTTGAAGTGATGACCGCGGATACGCTTGTCGTGATGTCGTTTCATGGCCTGTTTGCAATTGAGCAGGAGGCCATAAGAATTGATTCGCTTTTCCACCGCTAAGTTGATGTCAAGCTGTCGGCTTTGTGGATTTTCAGCCTCATTGAAATGAGCGACCCTAAGGCTTGGCAGGGCCATTTTTACCGGTGCCATGGCTTCCGACCCGTAGGTCAAAGCGAAAGGGGTCTCCCCTGTAGTTGTTTTTCTCGACGTTCTAAGGGCCCACAAGGCCGCGGGCAAGTGGTCTGGTGTTCGGAGGATTTTTGCATCACTAAACAAAAAGAAAATTTATAAACCCTAACCTATATGCAAAACTAACTCCTAACCGGCCGAATACTGGGTTGTTGATAGTAGAGCGAGATAAGTAAGGGGTCGATCCACAGGGAATTGGGATGTTGAATCTAATCTTATTAACTCTCTCAATTGCTACTCATGAAAACAAATAAGCGAAAGAAAAACATATAAGCGAAGATAGAACAACTAAAATAAATCTAACCTATAACAAACAATAAAAACAACCTAAACTAAAGATACATGGGATCAAACATACAAACCAAGTGATTTCAATCCGAGTTCCTCTCATGATTTTAATTCGATATTGTGGTTTCACCTTTACACGAGATACGAACTCCTAATTCCTTAGTGAATCCGTTTCTCAAGCTATGAATTCCTAATTCCTTAGTGAATTCAATTATCGATCTCTCCTCTTCCGAATGTTGAGACCAATTTCCATACAAAACGAAGGTGTAAATTCAAGTTAACTCCCGTATTTTTAGAATCTAGCAACCTAGATAATTAACCAATTAATTTGTCACGAATTAACGATTAAAGATCCTATCTTTCTATGGTGATCTAGCGTTTACGCAACTCTCGTATTGTAAAACATCAATAGCAAACTAATCTTTCGATCTAATTCACATGGCATCTTAAATTGCATAGAAAAATACAAAATAAATCAAGATCATGAAAATAAACAAAGATTGAATAAATCAAAAAGATGAACTCACATAGTTTATACAACGGTTGATCTCCATGAATCAACAAACGAAAATAAACGATCCTAATCTAACCCGGATCACCCGAGCACAAGGCTCGGGTGACCGGCCTTGAGACTCCCAAAGTGCGGCTGCTCCTCTAGGTTTTAGTGTATGAGAAATTATGTGTGTATTAGGGTTGGGGATATGCGCCCTTTTATAGAAAACAAAGTTGGTTTGCTTAAGTCGGCCAACGGACGCTCGTCCGTTTTGGGTGGATGCCCGTCCAGAATGCGATATTTCAATCCTGATCCGATTTTCTTCCTCCGGCTTTCGTCCAATTCCTTAGACGTCCGTCCATTCTCGCTTTGAACTTGTGCCAAACGCCCGTCTACTTCAAAGACATCAAACTCTCGATCTATATTTCTTCCGATGGACGCTCATCAGAACCTCAAACGCTTCGTCCACACTTTGGACGCTAGTTCGACTCTCTGCGCTTGATCCGGTGGATCAATCAACTTGATTTCTTTCCTTAAATCTTTTATTCTTCCATAAATCCTTTTGATTCTTTCTCCACTCGAATTTCTCTCTTTAAGATCATCTTTTCCATAACCAATGTGTATCTACAAATTAGGAAAACATACCAAAGCGTAACATAATTCCAAAATCATATAAAATCACCATTTAAGCACCTAATTCGTTACGTTTCGCAATTTAACCATTGAAAACATCATTTACTCAATATTTCAATATAAAGCTCGATTTCTATGAAAAACATCCAGATATGGGGGAAATTGATATAAAATATATACTTATAAAACGTATAAAATCACCCTTAACATCTGGCCATTTCCCTGCTTTCTCGTCCAGACTCTTTTTCAGCACGCTTAGAACCTGTTTGTTAGAGTTTTCGGCCAGCCCGTTGCCTTGTGGATAGCACACTGATGATTTCCAATGCTTGACGTTGTGCTCTTTACAGAACTCGTAGAATTCCTCCTGAAACTGTGGCCCATGGTCAGACACTATTACCCGCGGCACTCCGAACCTGGTCCAGACCTGATCGAGTAGGAAGTAGATCACATTCTTGGTTTCGATTTTCGCCAAGGCCTTAGCCTCGATCCATTTGGTGAAGTAGTCCCACGACCACGACCATGTATTCGCATCGAGCGGCCTTTCTTCAATGGTCCTATTAAATCTATTTCTACATGTCGAACGGCCATGCCGCGATGAGAATGCTTTGTTCGACCGACGGTAATCTGGGGATGTCTACGAACTTCTGACATTTGACGCATCTCTTGGCGTATATTCGAGCATCCTCTGCGAGTTTTGGCCAGTAATATCCGGCGAGTAAAACCTTTTGAGCAAGAGTACGACTAGCCGGATGGCCGCCACACATTCCTCGCAGCGATTCGCGAGTACCCTTGGACCTCTTCGGAATTCGCACACATCGCGAGAGGGGTTTTGAGAAAGATCGCATGTACAACACGTTGTTCATGAGGTGTAGCGAACGCCCTTCTAATCATGGCCCTGGCCTCATTAGGGTCGAACGGTTGAGCACCTGATTCAATATACGCTTTTATCTCATCGATCCAACACGATCTGGTGGGTTGGAAATCCATGATCTCTGCTCGACCATGATTGCGGGATTGTTCATTTCGTCGTCGTTTGTCAATTTTGATAATAGTCTGCTCTGTGATTGTCTACTCAAGGAATGTTGGTGAATTTACAATATATAAATTCTCTCCCGAGCTTTTTGACGAGATCGATGTACTTTTGGAGAATGTCGCAGTGAACCCCAAACGATCTGTTGACCTGATTTACCACCAACTGTGAATCGTAGAATACCTCCACGTTTTCGACTTTCATGTCCTTAGCGAGCTCTAGCCCTACTATGACAATGACCTCGTGATTCGCTTGATTGTTGGAGGCGGTGAAGTCAAATCTTAATGCTTTTTTTCGATTTCTTCCGAGGTGCCCGTCTACAGCAAGATAATTCGGCGCCGCAACCTTTGTGATTAGCGGCGCCATCAACGTAGAAGTGCCAACAATGACTTGGCTTTTGAGGCCCGGATGGTGGGGTCGCACTAGTAATGGCGCGGGACGGTGAATCAGATTGTTCACCCGCTTGCTCGTTGAAACTTGTTTTTACAATGAAGTCGGGCAAATCCACGGGCCTTGATGGCCCTCTCGAGGCTCGTGCGGATATCAAATTACGTGAGCTCGATGGCCCACGCGAAGCAATCGCCTGAAACAGGTCGGCTTGTGTAGGACTTGGCGCAACGGGGCGTCGGACAGTACAGTGATTGTATGCGATGAAAATTAAGCCCTTAATTTACGGGCAGCAACGAGAACACACTAGGCCAACTTTTCAATATTGAAATAGCGACTCTCAAGCGGGGTCGAGAGCCTTAGAGACATAATAAACGGGTTTTGGAGGGTGCCGTCCTCCACGACAAGTGCGCGGCTCTGGCCGGTGCGAGGCCGTGAGATACAAAAGCAAAGAGTCTCTAGTCTAGGATGACTAGCGGTGGAGGCTGGCGGATATGTCTTGAGATCTTTGAAGGCATGCGAGCATTCTTACGTCCATGAAAAGACTTGCTTCTTTGAGGATTTTGAAGAAAGGCAAACTTTTTTGGAGGATTTTGAGATGAACCTCTCAGAGCGATGATTACGCCATTAAGTCTACGGACCTCTTTGATCGTGGTCGGCTCGCTCATGTTCATTAGAGCCTCTATCTTCTGCAGGTTAGCCTCGATTCCCCTCACGGTTTACCATAAATCCAAGGAACTTTCTGCTGAACTCCAAGCGTGCATTTGGCGGGGTTGAGTTTCATCGAATGCTTTCTTACATTAGCAAAGGTTTCACGAAGGTCCATTTAGATGATCCCGACGGCTTGATTTCACGACCATGTCATCAATATATGCCTCCATGTTTTTGCCTATCTGGGAGTTGAAGACCCTGTTGACCATCCTTTGATACGTGGACCCAGCATTTTTCAGGCCGAAAGGCATCATCTCATAGTAATAGAGTTCACCTGCGGCTCTGAACGCGGTCATTTCTTTATCTTCGCTTGACATCTTTACTTGGTGATACCCCGCGTATGCGTCCAGGAAACTTAGCAATTCAAAACCAACGATCCCATCTACCATCTTGTCAATTCGAGGCAGCGGATAGGGATCCTTGGGGCAAGCCTTGTTTAAATCGGTGAAGTCTACGCCCATCCGCCACTTTCCGTTGTGCTTTTTGACCATTACTACGTTAGCTAGCTAGTAAGGGTGATTTTATATGATTTATATCGTTATATTTTATAATGATTTCCTCCATATTCGTATTATTTGCATAGAAATTAAGGGTTTAATCGAATTATTGAGCAAGATGAGTTTAAAAGTCTTTAAGTGTAAACTTGAGCTAATTTCGTGATTTTATTGGTAATTATCTATGGTTTTACACTTTGCGTGTTCTTATGGTTTTGAAGGTACATTTACATGTCATGGAGAGGGATTGAAGGAGCTGAAAAGATACTTGATTGAAGGTTAAATGGAAGGAGATGCAAGTCGAAGGTAGAATGAAGATTTAGAAGACTGAACGCACGTTTGCCATCCGTCCAACCTGGACTAGCGCCCAGAAGCATGGACTGGCGTCCACTGGAGCTACTCAATTCAGGAAAGCATGATTTTTTACCCAAACGGGTGTCCAGAAGAGTGGACTGGCGTCCAGGAGGAGAAGTTGGATCAGGATGTTCAGATTTTTAGTGAACGAGCGTTTGAAAATGTATAGAACGGGCGTTTGAGAAGACTCGGCCCGATTCAAAGATTTTTGACACTATGGACGGGCGTCCAGCATCCTTGAACGGGCGTCCAGCCGCCGCCATGCTGAAACCGACCTAGTTTTCTATAAAAGCACCGCATTCTGAACCCTAATTATCATCTTATCATCATATCAACTCCAGCCGCCAGAGAACCCTAAATTCTGAAGCCGAGTTGTGCTCGGTCGGCCAAGCCTTGGTGCTTGGTCGACCGAGGGTTAGATTAGTTGTTTTATTTATTTTGTTTCGTTTTCCTTCCGGATCATGAGGATGGCTTGAAGCTGATCAAACTTGGAGCAAGCATGTGAAACTTTTCAGCATCGTTTTTATTTCTTCCTTTGGATGATTTCGTGAGTTTTAATTAAGTTGTTTCTTTTCTATGATTTTCATGCTATGCAATTTAAATCGAGAGATGTTTTGCTATTGATGTTTGCCATATGATGAGAATCGGTGTAAACACTAGATCACCATAGGAAAGAATAGATTTTTTTAACCTAAAAATACGAGAGTTGCTAGGTTAGAATGTCTAGATTGTTAGATTGAATAAATCTTGCACCTTGGTTTGAAAGTGTTAATCTTTAAGATCGAAAGATGGAAGATTGATAGACGAATTACCTAAGAGATTAGGAGTTCATACCTTTGATAGGTGAATCACAATTTTAGTTAAATCATCATAAGATAATCTAGAGAGGAAATTAAGGGTTGCGGGATGGTGGATCATTGCTTGTTCTATGTTTAATCGCTATAGTCATTATCATGCTTTTATGAGTTTTATTGTTTTTCTCGTTTATAGTTTAGTTATGTTCGCATAGCGATCTTCCACGGCTTTGGGTGACAATCTCTCTGTCGATTTATCTTTTGTTTTGTTATTTTAGGTTTTAATAATAATGGTATCAAACTTAGGAAAATTAATGAACTAGATACCCGATTCCACGAGATCGACTCGGTATTAATCGCTATGCTACGATCCCTACACTTGGGGTATACCGGATTTATAAATTTATTACTTGTTTATTTTCATTAGATAAAATCCGAGACACTAGCCAAGTCGGGTATTGAAGCTCTTTGATTATCCCTACAACTAATAGCTTGTCCACTTCGCCTTTTATGGCGATCTCTTTCTCTGCGGAGAATTGTCTTGATCGCTGTTGGATCGGTCTGAAGTTGGGATCGACGCTCAGATAGTGGAGCACGACCTCAGGCTCCACACCTCTCATATCGGTTACCTCCCAAGCGAGGGCCTTCTTATTCTCTTTCAAGAGCTCGATTAGCTCCTCTCTCTCTCTTTTTCTGTGATCTGTGACCCAATCTTCACTTTCTGGTCGGGATACTTTTCATTTATGACTTCTTCAATCAATTCATCCTCGGCTATGAAGTCTGGCTTGTCTCGCACCTGCAGTGTTTCAACCTCTACGGGCTTTTCGAAGATTTCTTTTATCGTGGCGATCTGGATGACATTGGCGTGGAATTCTTCAATTCTTGGTTTTTTGGAGTCGACTCTATTCTTGGTCATATAATCGAGAAAAAATCCTGGTCGGCTCATGGCGACCCCAATATCGTCTCCTACGTGAAATTTTACCCTTTGGTGCGGTATAGATGGCACCATCTGGAACTTTTTCATGGCTGGAATCCCAAAGATCATGTTATAATAGGAGGGGAGATCGATGACCAAAAAGTTGATTGTCTCTGTCCGGCAAGGCTCGTAATCTCCAAGGGTGATGCTGAGATCGATGGTGCCTTTGACTCTTACGGTATCGTTGGTGAAACCCTCTAACACTCCCAAATAAGGTTTCAATTTTGCTTTGCCGAATCCAATTTGTTTGAGACACTCAAAGTAGATGATATCGCAACCTGGCCCGGTGTCGACCATGACCCGGTTAACGCCGTGCAGGTCATTAACTCCGATCTTGAGGATGATTGGTACTTCCATGACGCCTTCTGTGCTTGTTAGCTCGCTTTTGGTGAACATGATTCCTTTCTCTTTTTCTCCCAAGACTACCGGTTTCTCAAAACCTCGCGTGTTAATCGAGTGCATTTGCGACTTTAGCTGATTGTTGTTGGGGAGGTTTCCATGAATAACCTGAACCGCCCTTTGAAAAGTGCGGGGCGCTCGCCCCTTACCGGCACCTATATCGCCGTCGCGTTTGTACTTGGCGGATGGTCCCTCCCTTATGAACCTTTCGATTTCCCTTCTTAGAGTAAAACATTCGTCGGTGATGTGTCCGTGATCTCTGTGATAGTCACAGTATTTTGATTTATCGCGAGTGCTGCCATCGCCTTTCATAGGTCTAGATTTCTCAATTTTCTCATGAATTTAGAAAAGTATCTGAGACGGTTTCGTGTTGAGGGGGGTGAAATCATTTTCATTGAATTTGTATGGCACATTGGCTTCACGATCTGTGTTCGCATTCTTACCGCATTCCTTCTTTGCGATCGTCAGCGCGGTCCTCTTTATGAGAGTTGGGCTCGCTTACCCCCATCATTCTAGCCCTTTCGAGTATTTCCCTTAGGCCCGCTCTAAGGGGCCGCAGGTTAAACTCCGTTTTCATCGGACCCTTGGCGATTCTTGTGAGGAAGCAAGTTATGGTGGCGTCGTCGGGAATATTCCTCGTTTGATCGTAGATCTTGACGAACCGTTCGTAATTGTCCTTTCCTGATTCGTTTTCGTCCATGCGAATCTCGTAGAGATCTTCGATGGTTTTCTTTGGTCTGCTGGCTGATTCAAATTCTCTCACAAATTTTTCCGATAGATCCTCCCAACTTTCAATCGATCCTCGAGGGAGCCCACGGACCCAGGAGACGGCCCTATCTTGCATACTTCCGACTAAAGCGATACACCAGGTGGACTTGTTCTGGGTTGCGAGAGTGATGCGACCCTGAAAAGCGGTGAGCCAATCGTGCGGGCAAGTGTTTCCACTGTAGTAATTGTAACT
This sequence comes from Gentiana macrophylla, assembly GCA_026214975.1. Classification (NCBI taxonomy): domain Eukaryota; kingdom Viridiplantae; phylum Streptophyta; class Magnoliopsida; order Gentianales; family Gentianaceae; genus Gentiana; species Gentiana macrophylla. Next base: position 46,452,499 of record CM047808.1, on the reverse strand, counting down.
AGGATAACCTACCTTTTCCTTGTTGGTGGGCAAAGTTTCGACTATCTTCTTGGCGAGCACGTCGATCCCGGAGATAGGGGCGGGCTTTTCGGCGGGCCTCGACTTTTTGAGCTCAGTGAGCTCTCTCTTCATTATTTCCATTTGTTCTGCAAGGATCGGATCATGTCTTGTTATAGGCAGGGGCGGACTGGCCGCTAACTCGATTCCGTGCTCTGAGACCGCTTGATTTTGCGATTCCTCCGATTGGGCTCGCTTTTCCCTTATTATCAGCCGGGCGTCCCTTTCATTCCTTCCTTCCTGCCGAGGTATTACTCCTCTTTCTAGGAGGCTTAATCGGCTTAGAGCCCGACCCTTTTCTTTCTCGCCCAGCCTTTTAAAGGCGGAGCCTCATTCTCTGCTTTCCTTGGAATTTTCGCGGCTAGGTCGGGCAGGGGTTTGGATGATCTCTGTTCTCCTCGGCGACCTTTGCGACATGAGGACTGGATGCTCTCCTCAACTTCTATCCTTTGGCTTTGACGCTCTTTTTCTGGCGCTTTGTGGTGAGGCCCGCCCCTGGGTTGGTTCGCTTCCCGGACTGGCAAAGGTTCTCGGCCTAGTGCTACTAGTCGGGAATTGGTTAAGTACAATCTTTCGACATACTTGGCATACTCTATCATTTCTGCGATCTCAGACTCTTCTTGCGACCCTGCTACTTTCTCTGGCACGTCCCGGCTGCGTTGCGGCCTAAACGCCCCAATGGGGTTATTTTCTTTGCGAGCCTCTTCTAGGGCCGCTTGGGCTTCTCTGGACTTTGACTTCTGATTTATGATGTTTTGAGCATCGGCGGTGGCCAGGGCATCCTTTTGGGCCTACTTCCCCCAGCAGTGGGGCTGTCCAATGTCTTTTCAGCGCCCTCGGCGCGGCTTTGATTGATTGTGCCCCCTTATCTGGTGTAGTGGGTATCAGCGTGCCCTTACTTCCTGCCATTGTTATGGGTGCGAGATGGCGAGCCTGAGAATGGGGTCGAGTTACTGACTGTTTCCTACTCTGACAACCTGCTCCCAGCTAGTGAACTACTCCGTCAGCGACAGTTTAAGCGCTCGCATAAAGTGTCTTCTATCGAAGTGGTTTGGGGGGTTGTTAGTTGTTGTCACCGCCCTCGAGAGTTGATGGGAGAATGGGCTCGAACGATGGTAACTCAGCGAGCTCCGGTCGATCGATGCCAATTTACGGAAAAAAGGTGATGATTCAAACGCAATCATCCCATAAACTGGTATAACCTTCGGTAGGAGAGATATACATTGAAGAGCACTTCGAGAGATGACTTTTCCAATGCAGACTCGTAATAACACTACCTCGTTCGTCGTGAGGCCATCCGGGCGATTTTTTTTTCTTCGGGTGACAACTATGTTGATTCTGGGTGGGCGATGAAGGTGATGATCAGCCTTTCCGCCGTATTCAGGCTTTTCTGGGTGATTTCTTCACCGGAAAGCTGGAAGATTATGATTTTCCCGGTAACGGAGCCAATTGATAATGCACAATATTATCACGGTGGCTTAGCGGTGGTATGGAAGATGGATATCTGGCTATTTTGGATGATTTTACAGTGGTGATGGCCGGTGATAGCACGGCGGTGATGTGGTGGAGTGAATGAACACTAGGGAGAAATAAATTGACAAGAGTTTTGTCCTCTTTGTCTATTTTTTGCATATATCTCTGAAATTACACAAGCCCTCCTTTTATAGGCAATGGAAAGAGCAAGGGACACGGGGTAGGGGTAGGTAAACACAATACACAACGGCGCTAAGCGGACAATACGACTTGCGGCGTAACTACAAGGTCGCTCAGGTCACGATCTGCGAGCTCGCTTCCTCGCTCTACCTCGGATGCCCCTTGGTCGCTCCTTTCCCGGACTCGTGCCATATCTTGTTGATCTCTGATTTAGGATGCTGGGCGGCCCCCCAATCGCTTAAGACCTTATAGGCTCGCAAGCTCATCGTGGGGTTTCTGCCCCGCGACCCTAACCTGATTGCTGCTTCTGGAGCTATAGCCGCTGATCGACTCCATCGGGGTGACTAGATGGGTAGTTTCCGTTAACACAGGTGGCGCCTATTTAGGCACATCATTTAGTATGTTTGAGTTCTACTACAGTAGCATTTATGGTTTTACCAAGTCTTTTTAGCTTACGTCTTGCTAAACTCGATATGGCGATAGCGATCTTTGGAAATCAATGGGTATAATATCCGGGGCCTTTTTATCCTCGTGAAACTTGCACAATCTTCAAGAACACTAAAAATGATAATGGGGGGGTAGTTTGTGGTGGTTTTGACAGGACTTGAGATATTCTATCTTAAGCTGCCTACGTATCCTATTAATTCGTTAGGAATCAAGTCCTCGTAGTTCCTTAGGGATTGTGTATATAGAGGGGCTTTTGCCCAAGGCTTGCGTGGGTTGTGTCCTTGGTGGACTGTGGCTTCGTGTTCTCTAAGGAAGAGATAATTATGATTTAATTCCCTTAATTATAGGAGATAATCACGGTGATTTGAGGATCGGATCACAACCTTTATTGCCAAGGATTCTTTTCATGTTTATCTAGTTAATTATGCACGTGGGAAATTCGGTCCGAGAAGGACTCAGGCCAACACGTTGGGCCTGACCTGAGTAGGCTGATCTCTTATACTTTGGCCGACCTGTAGAGGTAGGGATAGGATGGCCGAACTTGGCTCAGCACGGATTCTTGGGGCTTCTGCCCCTTAAGGTGGACTTTCTCTGTCTTCATTTATTGTTGAATCATTGTGGGGATGACACGTGGTGATGTGCTAATCCGACCTCCGTCAGACGACGTAGACGCTTACTTTTAATATTGAATTTATTTAATATTATACGTGACGAACGTTTTTTACGGTATAAAGACTCGGTATCCAGGAACGAAGTGTTACATAAAATCCCCTTTTTAAAAAAATATTATTTCCTTGTTGTCTAAAAAAAGTTATAGTAAAATAATCAAATTCATAACATGTGAATGATTCATTTGCATAAGTTTTGTTAACATGATTATAGGGATGTTTATTCTTTTTTATTTATTTTTGAGAAATGAAACATGCACAACGAAATTACACAACCAATTGACACAACGTTGATTTACATAATTGATTATTGTGACCTAGATCAATCAATATAGTTGTCACACAAACCAATGGTGTAGATCACCGTTATGACAATTGGTTATGTATTCGTTGTGTGGTAATGTCATTTCTATTTATTTTGGGGTAATGATAGAGAATGACACAAATATTTCATCAATTAGGAAAAATGATAGGTTTTGAAACTTTTGTGCATAAAGACAAAACTATTTTTTTATTTTTGCCGCCATTCCCCCACCCCCCAAAAACAACCAACACACTTTCTCTCTAATCCATCTTTTTTAAACACTAATATCTTTCAATCTATAACTCCAAATTTGAAAAAAAAATTCACCAAATTTTTTAATTTTTCATGCTCTTTATGTTGATACCACATTCAACATATTCGACGTGGCTTTAGAAAATTATTTGTCAAAATTCACTATTGTACGAAATTCATTTATCGATATTATTTGATTTTCGGGATTGACTAGGGGATCCACTAAGTGAATTTCGACAGTGAATCTCACGAAAAACGATGTAATTATATCGAAACAAGTCTCAAAACGAAGAGCATCAAAAATAAAAATTGATAAAATTTTTATCGTGTTTGGATTTCTAGATCAAAAGATATAAGCGTTTAAAATAGGGGAGGAAAGAGAAAGAAAAAAAAAACAAAACAAAAAAAAAAAACCTAGAGCACAGCCCTGTACGCGCGTTGGAATTTTTTTTTTTTTTTTTTGTTTTTTTTTTTCAATTTATAAAATTATTGGAGTTATCTTTATCTCTCTATAAACTATTAGGTTGTCGCGTTATTGAAAATATTTCAAAATCATCATTATCCCTAATTCTTCATTATTTTTTTCATCAAAGAAGAAAGTTTTATTGCTTACCGAAGAGAATAAAATTACAACAAAACTAGCCGCAAAAAAAAATTTGTTTATTCTACTTAATCGATATAGGAGTAAGTCTTGTTTTTGGCCCCATTTTGCTGCGTATCGGCCTATTTTTAGGTATAATGAATTAATGGCTCTATAGAAAGAATATTTGAAGAATCAAAAGAATCGGCTACTTTTAATACACTTTCCTTACCGACAAAAAGAAAAATAAATTAATATATATCGTTGATGATGTACCGTTCAAAAAAGAAAAATAAAAATATACTATTGTTAATCGAAGTTTTTCCTTCTTACAAGAAATCGTATTTAATTTGATATCTCAGGTAGAAATTACCTATAAATTCCCCATCTTTCTCCATAGATTGCTACCCTACTTTTATAAAATAAAATAAAAAAATCTCTGTACAGAGCCTTTTAACGTGTGAAAAGCTGAGGACAAATATTTTATTGGCAGAGCTTGCAATGAGGTTGTCGCAGGAATCCTTTTGTAGAGGTTAACAAGGGAATTGACCCTCGTCTGAAGTTGCGGTGCTATGATCATCACTTAGCGGAACCCTCTAATATGTATGTGCTTTTCCTTCAGGAATGTTGTTGCAAGTCAATTGATCTGAAAAACGATTTCCAATATGGTTAACAAGATCAGTCATCGATATTTTTGATGGATCTCCATAATAAAAAAACTTCGCATATTTCTTGATGTGAATAAGTTCCCAAAACTGTTAATGAATAGGAACGCTTACCATAACAGTAAGCCTTTTTCTATTCATATAACAGTATTGAGAACTTATGCACATGGTGAAATAAGCGAATCGAAGTATTTTGATTATGGAGTTCCCATGCTTGGTCAATCAATGTCGATAATTGATCTTGTTAACCATATTGGAAATCGATTTTCTGATCAATTGATTTCCGTTAACATTCGAAGAAAAAGCACCGGGATGCACCGACACATAATAAATGATGCAAGTTTCTGCTAAGTGATGGTCATAGCACCGCAACTTCAGCGAGGCACCGCTAATGAGAAGGATCGGCACCGCTAATGAAAAGCATCGGCAATAGTATTTATCTGTCTCCATCTTTCAAGAAGAAGTCGTTTGATTTTTTTTTTCAGCAAAAGGAAAATACTTGGTACTTACTATAATCAGATTGCTGCTTGTATTGTGTCACGTGTAATAATGTCATCTATTTATATATTCAGCTTATAATATTTTGTTGTCACATATATGATACGTCTAGTCTACTAAGAATATATACATCATCTTTATATTTTTATGTTTTGAACAGTCAAAATTATATTATCAGCAAGATGTTAAAAATATATTGCAAAGTGTTCCAGAAAATTATCCAAATTCAAAAAGACAACAAAATTTCGCAGCCGAAAAGAGCAACAGAAAAGTTTACACCTCTAAGAAAGTCCAAAACTGATTCCAAAATAACCATTCCAAAGCAATCTGCAAAAAAATCGCGGACGAGAAGAACATCCGCATCATATGATCTTGCACCAAATTCGATCCATTTTAACAGCAGCCGCAATACCTGAAAATTTGTTGACCCAACTACAAGAAATACCAGCCTAGCTACTATTTTAATTAAAATACTAAAGTAGGTCACTGGCGGAAAATTCTTACGAGGTGGTCTTGGTTTTCACTATTCAAATAAAAAAAATCTGATTCAGAATAATTTCATTCATCAAAAGATAATAAGAGATTATACATCTAGCCACACATTAAATCTTGCCCCTTTAAATACATAATAACAGGAGCTGAAAATTGATTTTGTAGTGTTTAATATTTTGTGATTACTTTCCTATAAAAAAAATATTGTGATTAGAGATGGGTTTATTTTTCCTTAAATAGGAAAATCCCAATAATTACCTAATCCCGTATTTACCTTAATTACCCCTTTTTACTAAAAAAATCAGATTTTTCCTTAATACATATATATATAAACTCGAAATATATATATACATATCTTATAAAATTTAACTCCAATAAAAGAAGTCAGATAATAATATTTTGTTTTCGCAAAATGACACATCTACCATTTCTCGAAAATCGGAATATTACATTCCTCCCCCCTAAAAGGAGTTTCGTCCTCGAAACTAGAACATACCTGGTAAGTCCATAAAATCTGGGAACTCGGTGATCATATCGTCTTCAACTCCCAAGTTGCCTCCTCGGGGGAATGATTGCTCCATTGCACCAAAACCAAAGGAATCATCATTCTCTTAATTATCTTTTTTTTTCGGTCCAAAATTCTGATCGGATTCTCATCATGCGCAAGATTTTTCTGAAGAACTTCCGGATCAACTGTGGTTTCAACATCACTCTTCGACAAACACTTCTTCAACATCGAAACATGAAAAACATTATGGACTCTTGACATTGATTCCGGTAACTTAAGCTTATAAGCCAACGGACCATTTCTTTCCAGAATCTCAAATGGTCCAACATATCGCGGACTTAACTTTCCCTTTTGTCCAAAACGTTTAACTCCTTTCATCGGTGAAGCTCGTAGGTAAACTCATTCACCGACTTCAAACTCGAGAGGTCTTCTTCTAACGTCTGCCCAACTCTTCTGTCTATCTTGTGCTGCCTTCAGATTCTTCTTAACCAACTGAACTCTTTCTTTAGCTTGCTAAACCAATTCCGGCCCGCTGACTTGTCTTTCCCCGACTTCATCCCAAAACAGCGGTGTTCTACATCTTCTTCCGTACAAAGCTTCAAACGGTGGAATGCCTATGCTTGCATGATAACTGTTGTTGTAGGCAAACTCCGCTACGGGTAGGTAATCATCCCATGATCCGCCTACTTCCAAAACACATGCTCTTAACATGTTTTCAAGTGTTTGGATGGTTCTCTCAGATTGTCCATCTGTCTGAGGATGGAAGGCCGTACTCATATCCAACATCGTACCAAAAGCTTGCTGCAAACCTTTCCAAAACCGACTAATGAACCGACTATCTCGATCCGAGACTATAGAGATACGTACTCCGTGTAGCTTCACTATATTATCCAAGCATAGCGTGGTCATCTTCTTCAAAGGCATATCAACCTTAAACGGTAAGAAATGAGCGGATTTGGTCAATCTATCCATGATCACCCAAATCGCATCATGTCCGCCTCTTGTCTTATGTAAACCGGTGATGAAATCCATCACGATCTTATCCCATTTCCATTCAGGGATATCCAATGGCTTTAGCATTCCTCCTGGTCTTCTGTGTTCTGCTTTAACTTTTTGACAAGTGCCACATTCCTCTACGAACTTAGCTATTTCCACTTTCATCGAGGGCCACCAAAACTTTTCTTTCAAGTCTCTATACATTTTAGTAACTCCTGGATGAACTGCAAAAGCAACCCTATGTGCCTCTTCCATAACTCTTTGCCTTAGATCACCGACATTAGGCACACATAACCGATCCTGGTTCCAAAGATTCCCATTCTTGTCTAAAACATATCCCACTGTACGCTTTTCTCTTGCAACTCACTTCAAATCAACCAAAATTGCATATTCATCTTGCTTTTCCCGTATATCATCCATCAACTCGGATCTTGCTAACAACGGCGCCACAAACTGCCGGTCTTCAATCTGATCAAAACTCCAGAATTTCAGCTCATCTAGCTTCTCTACCACATCTTCAACACTTGAAACCGCAAACACTGGTTTTCTGCTCCAGGCATCTGCAACCACATTTGCTTTACCCGGATGGTACTGGATATCCAAGTCATAATCCTTTACAAACTCTAACCATCTCCGTTGCTTCATATTCAGATTCTCTTGGGTAAAGAAATATTTCAAACTCTCTTGGTCGGTGAAGATCCTAGCCTTAACTCCATACAAGTAGTGCCTCCAAATCTTTAAGGTGAACACTACTGCTGCCAACTCTAAGTCATGTGTTGGGTAATTCTTTTCATGCACTTTCAACTGTCTAGATGCATAGGCGATAAATTTTCCTCCTTGCATCAACACACAACCTAAACTTTAATCTGAAGCATCTGTATAAACGCCATAATTATCAAAGATCTCCGGAACTGCTAAAACTGGGGTTGTAGTCAACTTTTCCTTCAACGTCTGGAAATCATCTTCGCACTCAATGGACCACTCGAACTTCACATTCTTTTGAGTGAGCCAGGTATGTGGTGTAGCTATCTTTGAGAAGTCTTTTACAAACTTCCTATAATAGCCAGCCAAACCGAGAAAACTTCTAACCTTAGAAATTGTAGTCGGTCTGGACCACTTCTCAACTGCTTGAATCTTCGCTGGATCAACTTTAATGACATCTCTAGAAATGACATGACCCAAGAAACTCACTTGATCAAACCAAAAGTCACAATCGAGAACTTAGCATACAACTGGCTCTTCTTCAAGGTATCCAACACTACCCTCAGGTGTTCTTCATGTTCTTTCTCATCCTTTGAGTATACTAGGATATCATCTATGAACACTATGCCATACTTGTCCAAGTATGGCATGAAAACACGCTGCATTAAATCTATAAATGCAGATGGAGCATTAGTGAGTCCAAAAGGCATGACCAAGAAATCATAATGTCCATACCTCGTACTAAAAGCAGTATTTGGTATATCTGATACTTTGATCTTCAACTGGTGATAACCAGACCTAAGATCAATCTTAGAGAACACTCTCTTGCCATGCAACTGATTAAACAAATCATAAATCCTTGGTAAGGGATACTTATTCTTGATGGTGAGGTTATTCAACGCTCTGTAGTCTATACACATCCTCATGTTACTATCCTTCTTCTTGACCAAAAACACTGGGGCTCCCCAAGGCGAAGTACTAGGTTGAATTATATTACTTTCAAGCATATTCTTAAGTTGAGCCTTCAACTCTTTCAATTCAGCTGGTGCCATTCTATAGGGTGCCTTAGCAACTGGTGCCGCTCCGGGTACCAACTTGATGTCAAACTCTATTTCTCTATCCGGCATGTTTCCTGGTAACTCTTCTGGAAACACCTCAGGGTACTCCTTTACTATAGGGGTTTCCCCTAACTTAGGCTTCACTTGTTCCACATCCACTACATACAACAAGTAGCCTTCACAACCTTTCTGACAAGCTCTTATCGCCTTAACTGCTGAAATTATCGGATGACGCTTCTTATTCGGTTTGTACACAATACCTTGATAAGTCTTATCTGATTTCCCAGGTACTTTAAAGGTCACTCTCTTTTCCCTACAATCCAGGTGAACATAATTCTCGGATAGCCAATCTATTCTAGAATTACATCGAAATCTGAAAAGTCCAAAACTGTAAAGTCACTTTTGCAACGATACGTTCCTACTCGCACATCCACTTGTGGCATCAACTTGGATACCTTAGACACTTTTCCTAAGGGTGTTGTTATTTCCAATGTGTTTCTTAAGGCCTCTATTGGTAAATTGAGCTTCTTAGCTATCTTAGACGAAACAAAAGTGTTAGACGCTCCCGTATCAAACAATGTCGTAACCGCTAAGATGTCTAATATTATCATACCTGTGATAACATTATCATCCGGTTCTGCATACTCTGCATCCACGGTGAAAACTCGAACTGGGCGACTTGGGCCGCCTTTCCCGCTTTCTTGATTTTGAGTTCCTCTTAGCACCATTAATGACTGAAGGCTTGTCCTTGAAATTTTCAACTTCCAAGACCTTGTTCAACATTTCAGCCATGTTCTTTGGTGTACTTCCCAACCTTCCCGCTTGGATCTCATAGGACAAACCATTCTTGAACAACAGGAACTGCACTATTCCACTTCTACTCGGTGCATTCCTCACCGGATGGTACTTCCTTATGTTTACAATCCATATAGAAAAAATTCTTGGATAGCCCACCTATACCAAGAATTACACCATGATTCTTAGAATTCAAAACTATATGGTCATTTTCTTCGTCTTCTTCAATGGTAAACTCCAACACGATCATCAACATCTTTCAAATGAACCACAACTACTAGACCCGCCCATCTTGAAGCAAACCACTCACTTCTTGCTAGGCCCTAGAACTTCTGATTCCAAACTTATCAACATGAGTATCTCTGAGGTTACCTAACATTCTGAAAGATCAGGAAGGATCACAATGTTACTATGTGGTCTAAATGGATCTTATCTTAAGGAAGAAAGCCTAAAGGACGATTCGCTCTGATACCAACTGTAACGCCCCGTTCCCAGACACCGAGTCCTTATATGAAAAAGAACGTTCGGCACGTATAAAATAAAATAAATTTCACTTTATACGTAAGCCTCTACTACGTCGTATCAAGCTAAGCAAAACGGAAGTAAAAAGACTCGGGTAATTTTTTTCAACCAACCAAGAATAGAAACTCAATATCTAAAGATAGAAATGTAACATTTATTACATTGGGAAAAGAAATCAAATGAAAACCAAACGTACAAAAAACCTCCAAATGTATACTAAAAGAAATTACAAAATTTCCAACAACTCCAAGTCTAAATAAAAGTGAAAATAAATAAACTCTTCAACTTCGGCTTTCTTAAACGTCGTCATCGAAGTCCTCCTCGAACTCTGAAATTACGTGTTTGTCTTCTCTCCCCCAAACACATAAATAAACATGAATTTGAGGTAAGTACATTGTACATAGCAAGAAGTAGAAGCTACAATTTAACTAAGGCTTTTTAACAAGTTTGATTATAATAGTTATCTTTATGAGACCAACTCAATCTAGGGTTCATTCCATGCCCATCGACACGTCATGACTATACGTTTCTAGCTTAGCTTATCTTGGTTACATCATTACTCAAGGACACTCTGCATGATGAAAACTCCACCACGAGATATACTTGCCAACTACGGTGATTAGCACCGATAGTCCCGGGATCTCCCCGGTATGCATATACGTTCGATGAATTTCCTCCATTACCCTTCAGCCTTTTGAGCCAGTAGCGTTGTTCACCTTTTTATGAACATATCAAATCACCGATATGGATTAGTGCCTAACCGAGAATAAGTGACGTTTTAGCTTTTACTACACATATGTAATTATTTACCGTTGTTATCTAGCCACCTACGTGTTTTGATGAGAGTCAACTTGGCTATCATTTACTATGTGATTATGCCCCGTTTATACCCTGTTTTATATGTTTCCGGAGACATTTGGTTGTATTTTGATGTATTTACACCTTGGTTATCATTTCGAGACCTAGGACGTAAAGTCTGGGATTCTCGGTCTTTTTCGGTGTATTTACTATACTCTTGGTCACTCTACTGTCCTCTAGGGGTTACGTGTGGTATTTGTTGTGATTTTGTACAGGACTTAGGTGTTCGAGATGTCCAGAAGGCAAGATATGAGGATTAGAACGTGTGACCGAAGCATAAACATTCAAACGGATCAAAACGCGGTGGTACTACAACCGTACCTTCCATTGATCTGCATTTTGATCCACCTTAGATGCATTTTCTGGGCTGGACATCTTCATTAAAGTTGTAGAAAATTGAATGAGTTTTCCAACTCAACTTAAATCACTCAAATCGGAGGTCTACACACAAAGTTATGACCGATTTACTAAAGGTGTGTTAGCTAGGCACACGCCTAGCAGTTAATTTTGGCCAGAAGTTTCAGTCCGTGTTTTCAGCATCCTAGGCATGCGCCTGCACTTTCCTAGGCGCACGCCTAGCGTCCAGATCTGCCAAAACACTATAAAAAAAACCCCCATTTTGGATCTAATAAATCCAATCTTCTTCCCCAACTCGTTTTTCATCATTTTTCTGCGTTTTTCTTAGCTTAGATTAGATTTATATATATATTAGCTTAGTTTAGTTGTAGATTGTTGTAATCCGGATGATCTCGGTGATAGCTTGACGCGTTATTGACGGGATTTTGCTCGGAGATTCGATTTTCTACGGCATAATATATTTGGTATTTCGTTTTCATTTCTTGTTCTTGCTTTTAATCTTGTTCATGTGGTGTTCTTGATGTTTGATTGTTGATTCTCGATGTTACCGTAGTTCTAGAACTTATTCTTAATGACCTTTATTGAATTAGCTACTCGATAATCGTATCACACGTATCGTCTTTACATATGTATTTTGTAAGAGGATACAGGAACCGGGGTTCTAGGATCACCCTGTAAAACCGATTGAGTTGTTCATATTTGGTTTCGTGTGTGTGGTTTTGTATCGACTTGTCCAGCGTTTCATGAATCGTAGACCGGGTGAGGTCAGTAAAATCCGGTCAGCGGACTGTTGAACCTGACATAGGAGGGTAGATTATTGAAATAATGTCTATTCTCAGAGCCAGGAAATGATACCCTACTTAACTTCGAGAACGTTTAGGTGAATCAAGAATACCTCGGGACTTAGCTAGGGTTTGTGAGTATTAGATTGGATCATAGCTTGGCTATCTCTTTTATATAGTTTTAAATCTTTCTTTTGTGTATATTTAGTTTGTAGAACCGGTGATCTGACAAGTCACCACGTTCTATTATTGTGTTGGACTGAACTGGGGACGAGACCGACTTTGGTACTCGACCAGATTCCATGTGGGATACGACCTTGACTCACCAATTCTAGGCTACAGTTGACCCAGTACACTGCCGGTGAGATTGGACACTTAGAAAAGGCCAATCAAGTTTTCTGGCGCCGTTTCCGGGGAATCGGGTTGATATCTTGTAAGTTCGTTAAGTTCTTAGGATTAGGTCGTTTTTCTTATTTGTTTTTTTATGTGTAGTTTGTTTTCTTTGTTGTTGTTGTGATCACACCACATACTCCGGTAGTGGTAGTGACAAGGTACCGTGATTGTGTTCGTGTTGTTTCCCTATTTGCAGATAATGAATCCATACTACAATTACGGCTCCTATCCTTACCCATTCGGATATTACAATTACGGTGTTATGGGTTACCCAACATAACCATTTTACCAGTTCAACCCATACACCGCATCATATGGAAATGAGTGGGATAATGCCCCAAGTTATTATGATCAACAACTCGATACTCTTCCACCTTCGCCTCAAGAATCAGAGACTTACACTGAGGAAATGATCCAAGAGGAGTTTCAAGAGCTTCTAAATGGCCAGACTTCAATGCAAACAGACATGCGGAACTTATAGCTAGCCGTACAGAACTTGGCTCTTCAAGTAGATCAATTTGTCAAGAGAAAGTTGGCGGAGTGGAGAGAACGTGAGACTTTGCTTGAAGTCAACCCTGAGGAGAGCAACGAAGAGGGTATGAATCCTGATATTATTGAATCATATATTCCTTTCTCTTCTAGCACTACTGTTATTCCTACGGGGTTGCACCCTATTGAGTTTGTTGTTGATGTTGAGCCTAAATGTTCATACTTGGTGCTTGAGTCGTTATTAGTTGGAGTATGTTTTAGTTCGGGAAAAGTGAGTTCGTTGTTCTGTGCAATGGACTCATCGAACAAATCGTGGTGGTGGGGATTGAGCCCCGTGTTTCTCATATTTCATTTTTAGGGGGTGCTCAATTCTTACGATTTTTGTAGGGAGAAGCAACGGTATGCTCTCCTTCGGTATAGCTATCCTTGACATAGTTCAGGGAAGAGAGTCGAGCTGAGGACTTTAAACTCAGAATGTGTTTTTATTGTTTTCTTTCCCCTCGTGTATCTCTGTGTTTCTTTAGTTTGTATTTTGATATTTCGGGTAAGTTTTGATGTAATATAACCCGAAGAAGTGTGTATTGGGGAGGGCTAGTTTTGTGTTTTTTTTGGCTTTGATGAGTTGTGGTAATCCAGGTAGTTTTATTGTGTAATACTCCATACTTGTATATGATTGGTGTTGGTTGTGTATATTTTATAAGTACATGTACCCTGGGAGTTCATTTTACGGATGCCACATGATCGTACTCGCGCTTTTTCCGGTTGTAAGCTAAGTTTTCAACCCTTATCATTCGTGTTTCGTTTTAAAGTAGGGATGGTTGGTTTAGCTTCAATGTTTTGTTTTCATGTGGAATGAGTTATACTTAGTGATTGTTTATCCCTTTGGTGTATATGAGTCGGTTTTTAGAAATTTTGATGCCTTTGACATTGGTTTTGATACATTGAGCATATAGTTTTGTTTTGTTAAACATATAGTGATTATACGAATGCATTTCATTTGAGTTGGGATCTTGTATTGAGAATGGAATAGTTCTATCACGTTAGCTTCAACATCATGAATCACCTTGACTAGTGAACGATTATGGTAGTTATTAATGACCCGGTTACCTAGAACTTATATTAGTAACTTCGAGGCAAAATAGAAAGGTCGTCGTTGTTAGGTACAGGATGACGGTTATGGCATTTTTTTGACCTGATCAGATCCAAAGGCAACCTAAACGATTAATCCACTGTTACCCCTCTAAGCCTTTTGTAGGGTGGCCAGACCGCCACCCGAACTAGCCTTTCGTGTTACAAACCCGTAATTTCCGATGCCCTGAGCTTTATTTCGGTCTACGTACCCTTGATCACCTGGCATTTGAGCTTTAAGTTCCACACATTTCTTATATGATGTTGCGAGGTGTCATTGTGTTGGTCCCAGAGAAAGGTAAAACTATAGTCAGAGGGGGGGTGAATGACTATAGTGGAGTTTCAAAAAAATTTCTTATATTTAAAAGCTTTTGGGCAGTAGATAAGTCCCTTCTTACTATGTTATTTCAAAGTAGTTTAAGCAATCACAAATAGATGATATAATATAAGCAATTAAATGAATGCAGTAAGGTAAATTGCAGAAAGTAAATTGACACAAGGCTTATAGTGGTTCAGGGTGGTGTAATCCCTTAATCCACTCTTCTCTTGTGATGATTGGAGGAATTCACTATTGTTTTCACAGATACAATAGTACGATTGTCCTTGACTTCACAAGCTTCACAATCTACAATACTATCACTCCTTGATTCGCTGCATGCCTTGATGACTCGCTCTCTTTCATTTCGCTCCTGGGATCAAATCCTTCAGCAGCTATCACAAACATAATTCCTTCTCAGATGACTCTGATTCAGTTGCTTGATTGATGTGAATTGGATTCACAAACTTGTTGATCAATCTCAATGCTTGATGTTTGAATTGTAGCTCTCAGTTTTGAGTTGATCACTAGATGTTTTTCCTTTAAGCGCAGATAGAAGGATTTTTACTTTGACAGAGTTTTTGCTCAGATTTATCGTTCTTGCTCTTTTTGTTTTTCTGTCAATGCCCTCTATTTATAGCCTTGATTATCCTTGATTTGAATTTCCGTCCGTTGGCTATATTAATGAGGGGAATAATCCTTGATTTTATTCTTGATTCCCCCTTAATTATATTCTCCTTGATTTTAGTGATCGGATTTTTCTTCAAACGTTTACCAGAAAATCCGTCCTTGATTGATCCTCTATTAATTGTGCATTTAATGCTTGATCTTCTGTATCTTCTCCATATTTCAATAATCTGATCGAGTAAGGTTTACTCAGCCGTTCTTTGAACGGTCAGGTGACCCATCTGACTTTGCCGCTTAGATTTTCCTTCACTGCTTTGTCTTCACTCAGCCGAAAGTCAGTTTACTTTACCGATTCATTGTTTCCTTTATTCTTTCAGTTCAAGGAGAATCCTTGTACTTCACTGATCCTTGATTTGGGTGAGATCAGTGTACACCATATTTAAACATTGAGCTTCATCACTTAAAACATAACTTAGACTTATCCAATGTCATCACAGACTTCCTTGGTTATAAGGCAGACCATGATGTCTTCATTGCTTCTCTGCTGGTGCTTGGCTGGCTTCACTCTGCCGAAAGTCTATTCTTGCTTTGCCGTCCTACCAACTAGTACAATACTTGTCTGACTCAACTTATACTACTTGTCAGACTCTAAGTAAAGACTATACAGAGTGTTCTAACTTATTTCAGGCTTGCTATAACAGCTAGTATGGCCATCATCAAAACATAATAAAATGTTCCTAACACATTGAGACATGGATTATGATACGGTGTCATGAGTTACGAGTTGTTTGGAAAGAGGAATGTAACAATGTGCCGGTTGTGGCTATTGATCAAATTTTTGATGTATAGTATCTATTTTCATACTTTGATCCTTTAAAAAAGAAAAGAAAAAAAAAAGAGAAAAGAGAAGAAAAGAAGAAAAAAATAGAGTGTATGTTTTTATAGTTTGTTATAAGTCCAAAAATGGACTAAAGTGTTGTATATTGAAGGAATGTGAAGTTGAAGTTAGGGTTTGGATTTCGGATTTTTTTTATAGTCGGAAGATTGAAGACGAAGTTAGAACCGAGTACGTGTTAATATTTTTCGGTTAAAGCTCTCTTGCACTTTCTTTTTTCTATTTTTATCGTAAATATCCTTTCGTTAGCCCCGACCCTAGCTTAACATTATAACCCTTCAAGTCCTGCTCGACCGTACTAGACTTTGATTGACCTTGATTAGTGGAGATGTTTACGACGTATAAGCCTATTGCGTAGCCTCGGTACATTGTACGTCTATAATCTAAACCGGTCATTGGTGATAAATGCTGAAGAAGCTATACACACACACACACACATTCTTTTCACAATAAAAGGTAGAACCTAAATCATATGTATTTGTGTAGTTTCTTGTGTTTTACCATTTCAATTCTTATAGACTAGATGTATGATTTCAATATTGACTCCATCATTATTTTTGAATCGCTTATCTTTGCTCGATGGCGAACAAACGCTAAGTAGGGGGTAGTTGATGAGAGTCAACTTGTCTATCATTTACTATGTGATTATGCCCTGTTTATACCTCATTTTATATGTTTCCGGAGACATTTGGTTGTATTTTGATGTATTTACACCTTGGTTATCATTTCGAGACCTAGGACGTAAAGTCCGGGATTCTCGGTCTTTTACGGTGTATTTACTATACTCTCGGTCACCCTAGTGTCCTGTAGATGTTACGTGTGGTATTTGTTGTGAATTTGTACAGGACTTAGGTGTTCGAGATGTCCGAAAGGCGAGATACGAGGATTGGAACGTGTGCTCGAAGCTTAAACATTCAAACGGATCAAAACACGGTGGTACTACAACCGTACCTTCTATTGATCTACGTTTTTATCCATCTTAGAGGCATTTTCTGGGTTGTACATCTTCATTAAAGTTGTAGACAATTGAATCAGGTTTCCAACGCAACTTGAATCACTCAAATCGGAGGTCTACACACAAAGTTATGACTGATTTACTGAAGGTGTGTTAGCTAGGCGCACGCCTAGCAGTTAATTTTGGCCAGAAGTTTCAGTCCGTGTTTTCAGCATCCTAGACGTGCGCCTGCACTTTCCTAGGCGCACGCCTAGCATCCAGATCTTCCAAAACACTATAAAAACCCCTATATTGGATCTAATAAATCCAATCTTCTTCCCCAACGCGTTTTTCATCATTTTTTTTTGCGTTTTTCTTACATTAGATTTATAGATATATTAGCTTAGTTTAGTTGTAGAATGTTGTAATCCAGAGGATCTCGGTGATAACTTGACACGTTATTGACGGGATTTCGCTTAGAGACTCGATTTCCTAGGGCATAATATATTTGGTATTTCATTTTCATTACTTGTTCTTGCTTGTAATCTTGTTTATGTTAACTTTAATATTGATTTCTTGTTGTTTTTTTGTTGATATAATGAGTAGCTAGTTGCCCGATAGTCGAGTTATGTGATAGTCTATGAAATTGAATCCTAGCCTGTTCATGTGGTGTTCTTGATGTTTGATTGTTGATTCTCGATGTTACCGTAGTTCTAGAACTTATTCTTAATGACCTTTATTGAATTAGCTACTCTATAATCGTATCACACGTATCGTCTTTACATATGTATTTTGCGAGATGATACGGAAACCGGGGTTCTAGGATCACCCTGTAAAACCGACTGAGTTGTTCAGATTCGGTTTCGTGTGTGAGGTTTTGTATCGACTTGTCGAGCGTTTCATGAATCATAGACCGTGTGAGGTCAATTAAATCTGGTCAGCAGACTGTTGAACCTGACATAGGAGGGTAGATTATTGAAATAATGTCTATTCTCAGAGCCAGGAAACGACACCCTACTTAACTTCGAGAACATTTAGGTGAATCGAGAATACCTCGGGACATAGCTAGGGTTTATGAGTATTAGATTGTATCATAGCTCGGCAATCTCTTTTATATAGTTTTAAATCTTTCTTTTGTGTATATTTAGTTTGTAGAACCGGTGATCTGACAAGTCACCACGTTCAATTATTGTGTTGACCTGAACTAGGGACGAGACCGACTTTGGTACTCGACCAGATTCCCTGTGGGATACGACCTTGACTCACCAATTCCAGGCTACAGTTGACCCGGTACACTGCCGGTGAGATTGGACACTTTGAAAAGGCCGATCATGTTTTCAAATTAAAACTCACCTTATCAACTCTACTCCCTCACCTAGACAGCTAGACATTACAACCTGTCAAATACACATACATTGATGAACTCTAGTTCATCAAAGAACAAGCCCTTTCATGCCTTTCCGACAGTCCTGAACATCAACTCCTTTTAAGAGTACGTCTGGTGCCGGAACCAAACGCATCAGAAACTCAATTGAGGCTTGTTTACGTTAAATTAATGTTACAAAATCAAATGACTAACATTTAGAACTCATTACAAATCTTAAGCCACATTTTTCCTTAAAACAGGGGCCGGTGCGCCAAAGATCTGGGGTTTGATGCGCCCACACCGAGCCTCTCAGATGTAAAACTTGAAAATCGCTCGACCAAAGGCGCCCTTGCAGACTGTATGCGTCAGTGTGCCCGCACTAACTCTCTGAATGAAAAATTCAGTTTCTGGACCTCCAGTGCGACCGTACTGTGCTTGGTGCACCCGCACCAAGCGCGGCCACTCCCAAAAAACTTAGTTTTTGAACCCTAATCGATCCCTAATCGTTCCCAAACTTCTCCAACATCATAATACTCAGAAAAATGTAATAAAACACAGCTTTTATCTATCGTGGCATCTGTAGATCCTTAGGCAATAAGAAGATAACAAATCTAGCATAAAATCATCTCCAATTCTAACATAAACCCTATGAAACCGTAATTAACTTGTAGGAAGACCTTCTTACCTTTAGCAAGCAATTCCAAATCCAAAACTCAGAAAGACTGCAGCAAACGATCAAACTACGATTATACGAACCAAAGATGATCATGAATGATCAAGAACAGCCCTTAGGGCGAAATTCATACCTTAGCCAAAGATTTAACTTTCTTGGGTTGAACGATGCTCTCCTTACGACGATTCCGATGCTTCTCTCGACACTGAAAACGATTGAAGATTGCATCAGAAATCAAGAAATGTCTCTTGGCCTCTCTCTCTCTCTCATTGTTCTTACACGCAGGAAGAGGGGTTTAGGAGGTGAAAATCTGATTTAAAGAGGTTAGGAAACTGCTGGAGGGTTTATTTTTCCTTAAATAGGAAAATCCCAATAATTACCTAATCCCGTATTTACCTTAATTACCCCTTTTTACTAAAAAATCAGATTTTTCCTTAATACATATATATATAAACTCGAAATATATATATACATATCTTATAAAATTTAACTGCAATAAAAGAAGTCAGAATAATAATATTTTATTTTCGTAAAATGACACGTCTGCCCTTTTTCCGAAAATCGGAATATTACATTCTGTCTGTTATGGTACAGGTTACAAATTATCCGCCACCGAAAAGAATTAAAATGAAACAATTAGCCGCACTGAAACCGTAACCGAACTTTTTATATCCAACATGTATAATTAGTTTTTATAACCAAAAAATTATAATTTTTATATAATAACTGTTTCTAACAGAACCGTTTATAACCAAATGAAAAACTTGAATAAGAAAACCGAACCATTTATAACCGAATAGAATTCTTAATAATTTTTGCGGTTTTTGGTTAACCGAACAATATGCTTCGGTTCGCTTCAATTCAATTACCTAAAACAAACGCTTCGTTTTCAGTTTCACATACTCACTAACTGAAACTTTCAATTCGGTTTCGTTTACGACCATTAACCGTACCGAGTCGAACCATGTAAAACCTTAATTCAAGAATTTTCGTATAAATTCACCAGCCTTCTACTTAAAGTTGCAGTTATTTCTTTACCTACATAGTGTATCCCATTGATTAGTCAAGATGCCGTCACTGCTCAACAAATCTCTCAGCTGTTTTAGATTTTGCTCAAAGGACGAGTGGTACAAATCCTATACGCCTTTGTATTAAAATGATAGCATATATTTTTGCTGATAAAAAAGAAATAAAATTCGATGCCTTATCTGAATCTATTTTATAGATTCTGAATCTATTTTATAGATTGGCCCCTTATTTGAAACTATTTTATAGATTCGCCTGGGGCTAAAGTGTGACCGCACTGGCGGATCTATGTGTTGAGGGGTGGGTCACGTGATTCCACTGAGATCTAGTTTTATTTTAGAAAATGTCGTTTTGTTGTTTAAAAAAAATGTAGTTCTAGTAAACCCAACTGAAACAATTCTTGGATCCGCCCCTGGTGACCACTCGCAGTTTGTCTCATTTATTGGGGCTTAGATTTCTTTATTTATTGTGCTTAACTTTGATGAGCCCCTTTTGAATTTGACATGGTGCGTGAGCGTCTGGTGTTCTTTTGAATTTGACATGGTGTAAATTGGTTCTGTTGTTGTTGAGTGCTTAATTTTGTGATTTGTCGCTACCCTATATATCCAGTGGCGGACCTACGTACAACCAAGGGGGCGATCCGAAAAAATACACAAACTACAAGAAAAATAGGATTTAATGACACAGAAAAACGCCTAGAAACGTATGATATAAAGGCGTTTACTACTGGTTGTGGCGTTTTTAAGTGTCCCCTGTATTGATATCTCCATAGCTAAAATGTCCAAACAAGACACTTTAAAACGATCTAATAAGTGCACATTGCATACTTTCAAAAGCGCCTTAACAAATGCCCAGTGGATGCATTAGAAAGCGTCCTAACGGATGAACAGTAGATGCATTTTGAAAGCGCCTCAACAGGTTTACAGTAGATGCATGCCCCAACAGCCTCTTCATCCCACATTACGAAGTGACTCTACTGCCTGTGATGCCACACTGCAAAATGCCTCAACAGCCCCTGAAATCCAAGATAAATACAGTAATTTAATTCCACCCAAATAAATCTATTACAAAATTATGAGAAATTTATCGTTGGAAATCTATTTCTAAATTTTCATTGCTCAATACCTAATAAATCTAGTAATTTATAAGATACAAGAAATTTAAAGTTCAGAAAATATCTTGGAAAAGGGCTCTCTTCAAAATGGGCAATAAGACCATCAAAAAGAGGTAGGGAAAATACTATCCATGGATCATGTGAACAAAACAGTGCAGTTGACTGACCAGAAAGAGGGACTAAAATGATGTTACATAGAATGAGAAAGAGTTGCATAAACAGAGGACAATGGTCCTTAAAAGATAGTCCATCACTTTAGCCCCCACCACATTACATTATTTCATTCCTCTTAAAATTTATATTGAGTTGTAGCAATTATGCTTGTGATCTTACTATTACTCTACCCCACATGACAAAGCCAACTCACTCAACTTAGATCCAGGTGTGAAGAAGTAAAAACAATACATTACTCTTCTACCGTTACATTGCACAATATGAACATAAAAGAGATTAATGAAAGCTGGGAATTTCATCCAGTATTAAAAATAAAAAACACAACTGGAATTAGCTAATATGCTCAATTACAATGCATCATCCTATGTTAACCGTGGCATCAAAATCTGCTTTAGTCAATTCGCAAACCCCTGGTAAAAAAAACAAGCAACATGCTTCTATTTCTCACAGCCTCAAATTCTGTAGTGTTGTGGCAATTGTCACAATGGCAACCATAGCAGTCAATCCCAGATTCGAAGCACATTCTTAATAAACGTTGAGGCATATCGTTCAAAGCTGCAAAAAAGTGTGCATCCAATTAAGCAACCTGGCATAAAAGAGAAATGAGAATAATGAGCATCACCAAAAAAGAATAATTTTAGTGTTTGACGCTCAAGAACAAAAGCATACTGATTAAAGAGACACAGTTAAAGAATAGCCTTCACTTTGTTCAAAAAAATCTTAGCAATTAACTTCTAAAAGTGCATAGATTTATGAGACGGGATCAGGAAATATCTTGGGTGTTTGGACTCAGAAATAAATGAACTGTATATAGTAAGTGCATAGATTTTCAGCCCATGAACTGTCACAATCGATTGGGTGAAAGTTGATTTTTGGTCTGTGAATTCCGGTGTGGAGTCAGGGTAAAAATATTGTGGTGCCATTCTATCAGAATAGCAGAATCAAACTTGCACCCCTAAGGGTATTAGCATCAGAGTCTTTATCTCCACCTTTATCCCTACATGTAGGGAAAAAAATAGGGAAGAAGTAAAAACTCTCCTGCATCAGATACTTTATCCCCACCCTACATTGGGGTGGATGAGCGATGTCACCCCAAATCTGGGGTGACACTGTGTAGCTATCTTACATTTTTTTTTTTTTTTTTTGAAAGCGATTTTTTTTTTTTCTTCCTCTGTTGAAATATAGCCGTTGAAATATAGCCATTGGAGTAAAATTTGAATTTAAAAAGTAAGTTTTGAAAAATGTGTGTGTTCAAATATAGCCGTTGGAGTAAAATTTTAAATTTTAAAAATAATTTTGGAAAAATGTGTGTGTTCGAATATAGCCGTTGAAATATAACCGTTGAAATATAGCCGTTGGAGTAAAATTTGAATTTAAAAATTAGTTGAAAATGAATATTTTAATGTTGTAAGGATAGAGATAGGGATGCTGATGTAGAGTATTGTGAATTTAGTTGCTGTAAAGTAGGGATATGTATTTTTTAATAGTATTTGTGGGGATAGAGATAGGGTGATTGATATGAATACCCTAAATCCCTGTCCTGACTTTTCTCATTTTTCCAAAATTAAATACATGGACATATAGCATAACTTCTACCAGGAAATTTCTACAAGGCTGTGGGGTACACAAGGGAGATTCAACAATTTCATCAACAAGGAACTCAATACCATTGGGATCTGCAGACATTGAACTTTAGATACTGTTGGAAAGGTGTCCTAAACCCAATCGGGTTGGACCGGATCCGACCGGGTCGGGTCATTTACAGTCTATTTAGTTCATGTAATAACTTTATTATGATTAATAAAAGCACTTATGTTCTTATATATTGTTTATCTTCATATTATTTGTTGTATATATATAGTAACGTCCCTAGTGTCAATCTGTGATAGAGAAACCATGATAGTGCTTATGGTTGATGAGATTTCTAATCACTATAACAAGATTGGTACTTAAATGTCTCTAGTCTTATGTATTGTCAAATGGGACATTGATAGTATAATCAGACTAGCACGTATTGGATATCTTCTATCTTTTAGAAGATAGGGATAGATCTCGTCTATCGAAGTGTAGGGACACTTGGACTATACGTGGACATGTATTAGAGAATGCGTACGTTAGACTGACCCACTTACATTAAATGTCACACTATATGGCGGTTGTGTAATTATCCTTTTGACCGGAGTCTTCATGGCATCACGGTGTGGATTGTCATGCTTTGACGCTATTAAGATTTCTCCTAACCACGGGGCGATCATGCGGTAGTGATTGGGTATGATATTCAAGCATGCCGAGTATACATGATTGGTCGTCCGGGAATCACATATCCTATGATTGGGATCGAATATCCGAAATGACCTTCTTATAAGGAATGTCTAGCTCTCGAGAATCTTTGCAAAGTGGGAGTAAATGTGTTATTCCGAGAGAGCATGATATCCAGATTATAAGATACGATCGTTAATGTTTTGACACTCGAGATACGATCGTATGGATATTATTTCAAATGATAGGATTGTAAGTTACACGGTAGCTCGCTTCACATGAAAGGTAGTAGTCATTGCTTTTGACTCTTCCGATGATTAGGGGTCGCGGTGTGTTTCTAGACGCTATCCCGTGATCGTTAGGCATGAAGGGCATTTTGGTAAATTTCACTTTGTGTCTACGGCCAACATATTCGGAAGCCTATCGGGTCACACACATATGAACATCGAGTCGGATTAAAATGCGGTTATAGTTGATAACAAATAAGGAAAGTTTATCTCTAGACTATAAAGGTTATAGTGGTAAATTAATATGGTGGTATTTATTTATTATGAATAAATAAAATGCAAGATATTAATTATATTAATTAAAGAATATTCTTGAAGTCAATTAATTGGCTAATGGGGCGCCACTTTTAAGTGTATAAGATACACTTGGATTGTGCACTTTAATTAATAAGATTAACATAATATTAATATAAGATATTAATTGATTTTAGAAAAATAGATTTATGGTAATAAGATAATTATATTCAATATAAGATATTGACAAAGTTAATTATAATTAAAGAGATAAATCAATCTAATTGATTTTCCTTATTTTATTGGGAAAATGTTTTCTTCTCTTCCAGGGGCGCCACTTCTCACTATAAATAAGAGGTGGGTGCCAACCTCTTTTGTACATCATAATTGCAAGAGCTCATAGTTCTTGTGTAAAATAGAGAGCAATCTATAGTGAGTTTGTGAGGGAGGAAAAAGGCCGGTCTAGAAACCGGAGTTTTCCAATAGCAATCCAAGGAGGATTCCGGCCAGGGGTTCGTGTGGATTAGCGATAGAGGCCGGACGCGTGGACGGCTTGCGCACTGAACTACTCTTCGTTGACGGTCAAAGCGATGATCTTATAGATCATCTAATGTATAACCGTCAAACTACTTAACGGGTTTATTGCATTAAACGAAGAACGATCTAGAAAGGGGAAATCAAATTTTAAATTTCGCTGCGTTAAACTAGTGATTTCCTAACAGTGGTATCAAAGCCAGACTTTGAGCTTAAGCAATAACCATAATTTAATTGCGTAGTAAATTAATCGATAGATGCAAGATTTAAATCACGAGACGTTAAAACAAAAAAAAAGGGTTTTGGGGGGGCTCGGCCGACTGGCGGCGGCCCCCTCCTCTGCGGCGGCGGTGGCCTTAGGGCTGCCGTCCGTCGGCTATCCTCTTCCAATGGGGATCTACCCTTTTTCGTTTTGTGATATTTATTGTGCATAGATATCTCGTTTGTTTAGTTGTGTCATATGGCCAACCAATGGTTCAAATAATTTGGACAATTGCGAAACCATATGACATATTGGCCTTTTCAAATTTTGATTTGGAATAGGCCTAGGCCCTTTTCAAATATTTGATTTGTAAAAGCCCTAGGCCTAGGCCACTTACAAAATTTTGATTTTGGAAAGTGGTCAGGCCTAAACCAAAATTATTTGGTCTTTCCAAATATTTGATTTGGAGTAGGCCTAGCCCCTTTTCAAATATTTGATTTGTAAAAGGCCTAGGCACTTCCAAAATTTTAATTTTGGAAAGTGGCCAGGCCTAAGCCAAATTTGGTTTTGGAAAGGAAACAAATAGGAGACTTTATAATTTTAATTTTATTTTGAATAGTTCAAATTTTAAAATCGATTTAAAATTAAATGTTATTTTTAATTTTCGATTAAGGCATATAATTAATTAAAAGTTATTTAATTATTTGATGTGATAAAATAAAGACGCATAAGTAGTTAAAATTAGAATTAATCTTTTTCATAAGATAAAATTGTATGGATTAGATGTGTAGATATATTGTGATTATATGGACCCCGATTGATCATGGATTCGACCAATATGATAGATGGGAATGTTTTCTTTATGTTGGTTTTGAAAAATTGTCCTATGCCGTTATGAAGAACGTGACATAGTTTACTTTTTGCATTTATCCCATTCCCGTTAGCTCCCCCCGTGTGCGGCGGGTGTAATTATTTATTAGATAAATTATTATGTAACAAGAATGGAGCAAGAAGAAGAAGACCAAGGAGAGATAAAGAACCCATTGGCGTACAGCAATAAAGATCCTATTGGCGGTTGCAGATACCCTTAGTTTGTGACCCACGGTTTCATCAATTTGTATTCGAAACCGCATCTAGGAAAAATCCATGATCATACAAGTTATTTTGTGCGTGGAATGTTGTGTATGTTTTACTTTATATGATATAGTAGTAATATGCACATAGTAGATGAGACCATACTTAAACCAAATTAATTAAGTGATTTAATTTAAAATTATTCTCATGCCAAAAATCGAGCCAAATTTGTCTCCCATTATTATAATGACGGTGAAGAGCCCTTGTTCGGATCCAACTGATCGACCACCGTCAGGAGTTGACCTACCACGGGTATATCGTTATTATTGAGATATGAACGTCACGAGATCTCACGAATATTGGGTTACGACTCGACTAAAGTCTTTCGGTGATTGGCCACCGTCAGGGCCGTCTGACTTTAGAGACAATGGGTTGACTACCACATAGAGATGCGGACTGCCAAAGAGTTGACTAGTCAACCACAGGGAGTCGCATATGATGCGACTGGTAGGAGTACCTACTTTTCGAAATTGCCAAGATTGATCAACTACCGTCGGGGATTAAGACGACTAGATTAGATCCCAGCCACTAAAGAAAGATTATTTTCTTGAAAGCCAATTGGGAATAGTTGGCTAGTGGGAGTAAAACCTTATAAAATTTTTAAGTGCAAATTTAGGGTTTTTTATCATAAGCTTTTACTTATTCTATCTTTATTTATTGTTGTAGAAAATGTCAAACAAATTGAACCTTCGTTTTATCATCGAAAACATGCTTGATGAAACTAATTTTCTCGATTGGGAAAGAAACCTCAAAATCATTTTGAGGCACGAGAAGATTGGCTATATCCTGGACGAGGCCCTACCGGAAAAGCCCGCTGAGGGTTCGGCTGCAGATGTTGTCGAGAAGTATAACAAGCACTGTTCTGGCAATACATATGCTACATGTATCATGCTTTCTTCTATGACACCTGAACTGCAGAAACAACATGAGTCTATGGACGCCTACTCAATCATGGTCCACCTAAAGGAACTTTATGCTTCTCAGTCTCGCACTGAGATGTACGAGGTCTCGAAGGCCATGTTTGGTTGTAAGATGGCATCCAAAACTGCTGTGGGTCACACGTGCTCAAAATGATCGGGTACATAGAGAGGCTTATGAAGCTAGGCCACAAGTTGGAACGAGAATTGAGTATTGACTTGATTCTGCAATCTCTACCTGATTCATTCTCGCAGTTCGTGATGAACTATCACATGAACAAGATAGATTGCTCCCTTGCGGAGCTATTGAACATGTTGAAAAGCGCTTGAGAACCTTTGTGGGGAAGGGAAAGCAAGTGTTGCTGGTCACTTCAAGCAAGGGCAAGGCAAAAGCCCAGAAAAAGTCGAAGAAGGCAAAGGCTGCACCAAAGCCAACGCCTAAGATAGCAAAAGACAAATCCAAGGATGCTTGCTTCCATTGCGGTGAGACTGGACATTGGAGAAGAAACTGCAAAGGCTTCTTGAGTACCAAGAAGAAGCATTCTGATGCTTCGACTTCTTATGATTGATATCAACATTACTTCTTCTAAGTCTAACCACTGGGTATTAGATACTGGTTGTGGTTCTCATATTTGTACGAATATGCAGGCACTAAGAAGAACTAGAGATCTGAAGAAAGGAGAGGTGGACCTACGCGTTGGAAATGGAGCAAGTGTTGCTGCGCTAGCCGTAGGAGTTTATTTTCTTTCATTGCCCAGTGGGCTAGTACTTGAACTTAGTAACTGTTATTTTGTTCCTGCTCTTACGAAGAGCATTATTCCCATTTCCGCATTAGATGTTGATGGTATTTCATTTACGTTTGAGAATAAATGTTGTTCTTTTTCACATGATGGAATATTTTATGGTACTGGCATACTTAGCAATGGTCTCTACATATTAGATATGAATGTTGACGTACTTAATATAAATAACAAGAAAGCCAAAACAAATGACTTGAATGAATCCTACTTATGGCATTGTAGACTTGGCCATATAAATAAGAATTGCATTTCCAAACTCCATAAAGATGGAATGTTGGATCAATTCGATTACGAATTGTTTGATACATGCGAAGCTTGTTTACATGGTAAGATGACAAAGTCACCTTTTAGTGGCAAAGGGATAAGATCCAATGAATTGCTTGAGCTCATACATACTGATGTATGTGGCCTAATGTCAATTCAAGCCAAAGGAGGATACTCTTATTTTATCACTTTCACTGATGACCATTCTCACTATGGTTATATATACTTAATGAAGTATAAGTCTGAAGCCTTCAAAAATTTCAAGGAATTCAGAAGTGAAGTGGAGAAACAACTAGGTAAAGAAATCAAAACGCTTCGATCCGATCGAGGCGGAGAATACCTAGATGGTGAGTTTTGATTGAAGCTAAAATTTACCCCAACAAAAACAATTTATAAAGACTCGAAACCGTGGGCAAATTAAATCTCTAACCGGAAGTGTACCGGGTCGATTGCTAGAATAGCTATAGGAGTACGAGGTCGAACCCAAAGGAAAAGTGTTTGTGAGTACCAAAGCGAACGTGTTACTTAGTCTAGGTTATCAATCTTTTTAAAGTGCTTGTATACTACAACGACACTAAAGTGATTCTTACTAACGAGTCTAAAGATAAAAAGAGAGAAAGAGGATTAAACTACTAGGTTCTAAAGATAGATTAAGGGACATAGTCGAACCATGATCAAAATAGCGAGTTTCAACCCCAAGGATAGACAAAACCGGGAGTGTGCATTAAACAAACGAACTCTCACATTCAATTTCACGGGTGCGTGCTCCTAATTCCGGTGCTAAGGTCTGAACAACTCTCTCCCAACACATTATGCCATGTTAACTACCCTTCCTTTAAGAAGATTCACTAACAAGACATGTTAAGCACTGGAGCCGCTTAAACGTTAAAACGAGTAACCTCACTTTGGGCTCTGGCTTAACAACTAAGCCGAGTCTACGCCGTGATCTTAGAACCCCTTTTCCCACATCTCTCTATCTAAACAACTCTTTACAGTGATGTGTGTGATTTTGACCTAGGTGATCAATCTAGCCCAAATCTGTTATAACAAGTTCTAAGACATGAAACATGCAAGATACAACAATGAAAAGCACTACCCACTCCCAATTTCATCACCCAAAGGGTGATTTCACCAATTTCACATGATTGACTATGAAAAGGGATTAGCTACTCATTATACTAGTGAAAACATGGAAGAACAGTAAATTAAAGACATGACAAGTGAAGGAAAGAAGAAATATACCATTAATTTGCAGAAATTCGAGTTTAAGATCCAAAAGTACAAAATAGAGAATTAATTAAAAGATGGTCTCTTAGTGTTTGAAATAGAAATCTGAGCTAAGAAATGGAAAGATTAAGCTAAGATAGTGTTGATTTAAGCTAAAAGAGTGTATTCTAAGCTATTACAAAATTCGAGCTAAGAAATGGGTAGGGTTTTGCAAAAAGAATGGTTGTCTCCAAGAAATAGTCTAAGGGGGGTATTTATAGGTGGGGGAAAATCTGCAAAAATCTGGCCACAAACGTGTGTTTGAAAGGCTGAACCTGGCGTTTCACATCTTCAAACACGCGTTTCGCATCATTTCTGGGCAGGTTCTTGGCTGATCTTCATCTTGAACGCGCGTTTGGAATGTTCAAATGCGCGTTTGGAGGACTTGGAACTCGCGTTTAGGGCAGTTTGAAACGCGCGTTTAGAGAGGTTGAACTCTGATCAAGATTGTAGCTGCTGAAACGCGTGTTTGGGGGTTTCAAACGCGCGTTTGAACCCCTATTGCCCCAAAACTTCAACTTTTCTTCCTTTGATCTCTTCTTCTCTTGCCTCGATCATGCTTTTGACCATAAATCGTCACCTTCCAGGTCATCAAGACACCAATACCCTTCAACATCATAAACAACCAAAAACATCCAAACAATTCCGGAGGGAAAAGTGCTCGGGAAAAAGGTTAATATCAGCAAAAAAGGGTAATAATCCATCAAAGTAACGGATTCATTCCCCGTGCCATAAGCTCACGATAACACCCCAAAAACGGTCTAAATCACCCAAAATGTGCTGAAATTGTGGTAAACGGGGATAAACAATGCACCGGAGTCACGTAAAGGTTACTCCCATCAACCACCCCGCACTTAGCCTTTGCTCGCCCTCGAGTAAACTAGGCATTTTAAAACTAACCAAGGGATCAACGTTGTGATGTAGGTGCTACTATCCACACCCTCGAGGTAATCACAAAGTAAGAAACATGAACATATACACACCGGTTATAACACTATCAAGAAAATGGAGTGTGTGTGGTGCCAAGCTAAAGCCAAGTGCTCAAAATGATTTTCGGGGCTTGAATCCTGACCAAAATTCTACCAACTGTCTCATACGAACTAGCCTCTCCACTAATCAAGGTCACCAAGTTTGGATACAATCGGGTAGGACTTGAAGGGTTGTAACGTTAGGCCAGGGTAATTCCGGTTAATCGAAAAAGATATTTTGGGAACTGAAGAAAAAGAAGTACGAGTGAACCTAATCAACAAGTGTACCACTTCATCTCTATCTAACAAACCTCCAAACCCCTTTTTGATTAATTTAAGTACATTGAGAACCATAGAATACTAACATGCCCGAACTCATTACCTAATTCAACTATGTTTCAAGTTTCATAAGGCGAGGTCGAATACATTAGCACCTATCTCACTATCCCAACCCCAACATCATAAATATAACTTTTGAGCTCATCACTTTGATTCCAACCCTTTATTTCTATATACTCCAAACTCTTATTCATTGAGAACTTTTTTGATTTAATTTTTTTATATTTTTTTTAGAAGAAATTGAAAGAAGAATTGAACAGAATTTTCTTTTCTTCTTGGGCCAAATCCAAACACGAGGCCCAAGTGAGCTCCTCCTCTCCTTATAGCTCAAAACCGAGAAACCTCCAACCCAACTTACAGCACCATTTCCCCCCACCCCACACTTGCTTAATAAAAGACCAGGTCCACTCGTAGGGTATAAAATGAAGGAAATATGACCATAATTAAGGCTCAAGGGTAGGTTTCTGACTAAGTAACGAAACGGCTATAGGACGAATGGTAGTCAGACCATTCTATCAAGGCTGAGAGGGGCTACGAAGGTCTAATGTTCGGGATTAGGTTTGTTTGGCTTTGGTAGGGTCAAAGAGACGCCAGGACCGTCATCCCATATCCTACTTAGGTAAACCTTTCTATTTTGCCTCGAGACTAGTGATATGAGATGTGGTAGAAATCAAATTGTGCAACAAGTGTAGCTTACGTGAAATTAATAAACTCCATTCTCAAGATAATATTAAACCGCAGTGTACACGTTCGGGGTCCCTACTAAGGTGGTCACCACTCGAATGTGAGAATAACACATACAACACGGTGTTAAAAACCCTTGAAATTTTTTAAAAATTACCCAAAAATCGACTTGAGCCCGGTCATAGGCTAAGCATACCACAAATTAAGCACATTTAACAACGAAACCAAGAAAACGGCTAAGTCTCCCACCCCACACTTAAACGAAACACTGTCCTCAGTGTGTGAGAGATAAAAAGAGTAAAAGACTTAGCTGTTTGACCAAAACCAAGCAGAAAGGCGCAATCGTGACTTGAAACGTGTGACACCCTCGTATAAATCCATCCCGAAACCTAAAGCGAGATCAACAGAAATAAAGAAAGCGCATGCACGGGACTGAATCCACGTGCTATAAAGCAAGCAATAGGGAAAGTGAGTGCGTAAAATGACGAGTCTATGCCACAGTAATGAGATCAAAGCATAACGAGGGGGGATACAGGATATGCAATGGACGGATACAAAAGAAACAATGAAAACAGAACATCCATTCATCAGATATAAACCAATAGTAAAAATCCACATCATCCCAAAGTATCAATCAAAGAAAAGGAAAACATGCACGGTCAAGTAGGCCTCATGGGCTAAAAAATAAGTGTGTGTGCATGCCAAGTGAAGTTTATCAACAGAATAATGGAAAAAGAATCAAAAGTAGCTGAAGCAAAACTAGCAAAATAAATGTATGCATAAATGAAATGCATGAAAAACGGCTAGTCTGCTCCAGTGCCATGTCCGTCAGGAGTAGGTGTGGTAGAAGTTGGTGCAGCCATAGAAGCTGCATTCTCTGGCTTTGTAGATCCCGCAGCACCTGTCCTCTCTGACTCTGTCCTAACTGTCCCAACCAGCTCCTCTAATGAGATGTCATCAAACCCCTCCTCTGGCTCATCAACAATCAACTCCTCTGAGACCCTCTGCAAGTCTGCCTCAATCTCTAGGGTATACTGAAATGGTGAAACATCCAAATCCAATGGAGGAAGATCAATCCGTCTGGCCTGAGCGAATACCCTCTGATTCTCAACGATTCCATTCAGAGTCAGCCGCAAACTATCCATCCAGTCCCACTGTTTATGAGCAATGAGAAGCCCTTGCCGCTCACTAAGCCATGACCCCCCGGTTGTCGGTGTGGAAGGTGGAGGTGGAGGTGTAGATGTGGTGGAAGGTCCAGTAGTGAATGGAGGAGGTGGGGGTATTGTGGTGGTGGTGGAGGAGATGATAGGTGGAGGTATAGGTAGAGTGGTGGATGTAGTCGAGGTGGCGGGGCGAAGGACAGTGTGAATATGTCGTGGGGTGGGCTTAGGAGGCTTTGGAGCGGCGCGGGCGTTGAACGGCTTAGGTACCACGGGCTGATTCTTTTTCCTCAAGATCTGATCATCGGGATATTCCTCAACCGGTGCTCCCTTGCATAAGGCATAAATGAGGTAAGGGCACATGAGCATACGGCGTTTGACCTTCTGATTCTCCCTGAATTCCTCGAAAATAGTTTTCCCAACGTCTACCTTGAGGTCATAATGTAGAGCATACAACAATTGAAAGTCCTTGATGTGGAAATGCGTAATGTTATCCTTCGGTAGTAGGCGATTCTGGGAGAACTTAGCTTTTACTTTCCACTCATCAGGCCAAGTAGTTGTCACCAACTGACTCAGTGCACTACCCCCTTTAGATATCCACTGTAAATCCGGGTTGATGTCCTTCCTCATCTTCTCTAACGGATCCTCAATATTCCCCCAATGCTGTCTTTCAGCAAACCAACTGATGTAATCCTGGCCCTCGAAATTGCCTTGACAGACCACGGGACATTGACTCCTCGTACCTTTATAAACCCCAACTCCAGATTGGCGACACTAAAATTCGCATACCATTCCTGAACTAGTGTGAGATTGAGGTTCCCCTCCAGCTCATAAATCAGATTATTCCAACCTCTCTTCCTCAAGTCATCTATGAAGGTTTTAGGAATAGCCTTGAGATCTAACCCCCTCTCGAAACACATGTTCTTCATAGCGATATACTCGTTATAGTTGGTCAAGGCCACCGGTGAGTTAAAACGCTGCTCGAAAGGTATGGGGTCGTTAGGAGGAGGGTCTTGTAGAGGATCTTGCTCGGGGGTGCTATGTGGAGGAAGTGAAACAGGAGTTTGTGTGGTTTTGGCTCGCATCCGTGCTAAGGGCACAGTTTCACTATCATGATCTGTTACCTCCTCACTATCACTATTACTGCTCGAATTTCTCCCCTCGCTATCCGGCTCAAAGTCCTCATCGGAAGTTTCATCCCTTAACTGTCCAAAAGGCTTAAGGGCTCTAGGGTTCCTACTCTCGGCATGGCATGTATCACCAATCCGGATACCACCCTTAGGTATTCGGGGATAAACTAGGGTTTTCTGCTTTTTGGGCATGTGTTTCACCACCAGCTATTTTCCTTTCCTTTTACCCTCAGTTTCTTTCCGCTTAGTCTCTCTCATTGTTTCTATAATCACCAAAACACCACCAATCAACCAAATGAAAGCAATCAAAACCAACCCGGTTAACGTCCAACCGGGATTTCAAGACAAACCAACCCAAACAATGAATCACCCCACGAAAGCCACACCATTCATCATCAACAATAAGAAAAACAAAACAAAATAAACACAGGATACATAATCAATAACAGTCAATAACGGGGTAGGGGTGTTAAACCAAAAGGCTAAAAACGAACCCTAACCGAAACTTAGACGTAAAACCAAAATGTACCTGTACTATGCTTAAACAAGATGACTCGAATGATTTAGAGCAAAGCACGAGTCCCGAAACGTCAATGGAGGTCCAATTCGACGTAGGCAAAAAGTTGCCCAAGGTCAAGATCGAATCGAGGAATCGGGTAATTTGTTGTTGGAATGGATTAGTAGAATCAAGAGAAGGGATTGAGAGGTGTTGTTTGGTGTTTGAATCACTGAAAACGGAGTAGAATTGAGCAATTTCGAATGAAAGGGGTTAGAGGGCCGCCTGTGGTTATTTAGGTTTGAAGGAAAGAATTCTGGAACACCGGTTTGAAACGCAGGGGAATACAAAGAAGATGACCCCAAACGCGCGTTTGGAAAGAAGAAACGCGCGTTTCGTATAACTCAAACGCGCGTTTGAAGTCTGAAACGTGCGTTTGGGAAGGGAATTCACGAACAGAGAGTTGGGGGCTGGAACGCGCGTTTGAAATGGTTCCAAACGCGCGTTTGGGAAGGCCTGAGCTGAAACGCACGTTTAGGATGGTTCTAAACGAGCGTTTGGACCAGAAACAGGGCTAACTCAAGATTTCTACCCCACACTTGATTCTAACCTCCCCAAGACCACTAGAAACACCAAACTCACTCAACAAAAACTAAGAAATGGTGGGTTGCCTTCCCCAAGCGCCTTTGTTTTACGTCGTTGGCTCGACAAGATGGATTATACGGTGCCAACTTTTTCAAGTTATACCGTTGGCACAAGGCGAGAAAGGGTAGAAAGAGAGATGAAAGGATGGATTGAAGATTATACGGGTCAAGGTTTATAGTCCATGACAAGACTTACACGATTCATCACACGGTATGGGGTCTTCAAGGCTCACTATTTCTAGTGCTTCGTCGTAAGGCAACCTCTCATACATTTTCAACCATAAGCCATTGGTGGTAAACGTGCCAAACTTAGGATGGGTGATTTCAATAGCACCGGACGGATAGACTTTCGACACCACATAGGGACCGGACCACCTAGACTTCAACTTCCCTTGGAAAATATGAAGACGAGTATTGTAGAACAAGACTTCGTCACCCTCATTGAAAACACGAGGTTTGATCAACTTATAATGGAGTAACTTAGTCTTCTCTTTATACTTCGTCGAAAGATCGTAAGCACAAAGGCGAAACTCATCTAATTCGTTCAATTGGGCCATACGCTTCTCACCAACTAAGGTGTCAACGAGGTTTAGCATTTTAATAGCCCAATAAGCCTTGTGTTTGATTTCTACGGGAAGATGACAGGATTTACCATAGACTATCATATAAGGTGACATGCCTAGTGGTGTCTTAAAGGCGGTCCTATGGCCACATAGAGCATCATCTAACTTTAAAGACCAACTCTTGACATTCATGTCTACCGTTCTCTCCAAGATATGCTTAATACCCCTATTCGTGACTTCAACTTGACCACTCGTTTGGGGATGGTAAGCGCTGCCTAGCTTGTGTTTCACCCCATACTTCACTAGGAGTTTGTCAAACGGTTTATTAGCAAAATGGCTTCCATTATCACTAATTATAGCCCGAGGTACCCCAAACCGACAAAAGATGTTTCTTTTAAGAAAACGGATAACAACATTCCTATCATTGGTGGGTGAGGCTAAGGCCTCAACCCATTTTGACACATAATCACAAGCGAGTAGGATATAGTTGTTACCACATGAAGAAGGATAGGGGCCCATGAAGTCAATGCCCCACACATAAAAAACTTCACAAACGATGATCGGCTTTTAAGGCATTTCACTCCTCCTAGATATACGCCCGGACCTTTGACAAGCGTCACAAGATTTCACATAGGCATGTGCGTCTCGGAATAAAGTGGGCCAATATAGCCCACTTTGTAACACTTTCAAAGCGGTCATTTGCCCTGAAAAGTGGCCCCTGGCCTCTTTATCGTGGCGAAACGAAAGCGCACTCAAAATCTCACTCTCCGGGATGCATCTCCTCAAGATGCCATCCGAACACAACCTATATAAGCAAGGATCCTCCCAAACATAGTTACCAACCTCACTAAGGAATTTACGCCTTTGATTTGAGTCAAAGTCAGGATCTATAAAACCGCACTCGTGGTAGGTGACAAAAGGTGCAAACCAAGGGCTGCCCTCCTTACCAACTTTCAGAAAGTTACCTTTCTTAACCGGAAGAAGGGTTTCTATTGCACAAAGTTGCTCATGCGGGACAGAATCATTTATCTCCCTTTGTGCCTTAACCAACTCCTCACTAAGCTCCATACGACTCAGATGGTCCGCTACGACATTCTCACACCCTTTCCTATCACGGATTTCTAGATCAAGCTCTTGCAAGAGCAAAATCCACCTCAAGAGGCGGGGCTTGGCATCTTGCTTGGCAAAGAGGTAACGCAAGGCGGCGTGATCCGTGTGCACAACTACACGAGAGCCTACAAGATGAGACCGAAACTTATCAAACGCAAAGACGACCGCTAAAAGTTCTTTTTCAGTGGTGGTGTAGTTTTGTTGGGCTGGATTCAAAGTATGACTAGCATAGGCAATCGGCTTGAAAATTTTATCGATCTTTTGACCGAGGACCGCACCAACCGCGGTGTCACTCGCATCACACATTAACTCAAATTCTTGATCCCATTTCGGGGCAACTAAGATAGGAGCGGATACAAGCAATTTCTTGAGCAACAAGAATGCCTCAATGCAAGCTTGGTCGAAATCAAACGGGACGTCTTTTCCAAGAATAAGGGTAAGAGGACAGGCTATTTTCGAGAAATCCTTAATGAACCTACGATAGAACCCCACATGGCCTAGAAAACCCCTAAGAGTCTTTTGGTTAGTGGGCATAGGAAGCTTAGCTATCGCTTCAACCTTAGCCTTATCAACTTCTATACCCTTACTAGATATCTTATGCCCTAAGACTATCCCTTCCGTGACCATCAAGTGACACTTCTCCCAATTTAGCACCTCCTCACATCTACTCAACACCTTTTCTAGATTATCTAGACACTTCTCAAAGGAATCACCAAAAACGCTAAAATCATCCATAAAGACTTCTAAGAATCTTTCAATCATATCCGCAAATATGGAAACCATGCACCGTTGGAATGTCGCGGGTGCATTACACAACCCGAACGGCATTCTACGGAAGGCAAAGGTGCCGTAAGGACAAGTGTAGGTAGTATTTTCTTTGTCCTCTAAGGCCACATGTATTTGGTAATACCCACTAAACCCATCAAGAAAGCAATAATAAGCATGACCACTCAATCTTTCTAACATTTGATCAATAAAAGGGAAGGGGAAATGACAATACAAATTCTATGACCACTTACCAAACGCATAGGCACCGCCTCACCTTTGTCATTGATTTCAACGGTCATACCTCCCTTCTTTGGTACTACTTGAGTGGGGCACACCCACTTGCTATCCGAGATGACATAAATGATCCCAAGCTTTAGCATTGTGACCACATCCTTCCTCACAACCTCTTGGAGGTGTGGATTGAGCCTTCTTTGAGGTTGCCTCACCGGCTTCGCTCCATCCTCTAGAATAATCTTGTGTTGACAAATGGTAGGACTTATGCCCTTGAGGTCACACATCTTCCACCCAAAAGCACGCTTGTGCTTCTTAAGCATTTTCACCAATTCCTCTTCCTGCAAGGCCGTTAGTGTAGCAGAAATAATCAAAGGAAGTAAATCATCATTCTCAAGAAAAACATACTTCAAATGAGGTGGAAGCGGATTCATTTTCAAGTCTTTTGGTGGGTCTTCAATTGATGGCTTCTCTAGTTCCCCTTCAAGACCAAGATCAATCTTCTCGGTCCATTTTTCACCCACGAAAGCCGTCTCTTCTAGCTCCCTCGCTTCACTTTCCAACTCTTCCTCTTCATTGAGCTCTGTGCTCGCTCTTGCCATGCATTCATCGGACCATTCTTTATATTCTTGCATTTCAACATGTTCCGAAACGCAAGAATATATAGCATCAACAGAAAAACAGTCCTCGGTACTTTCCTTAGGATGTTTCATGGCCTTGTAAACATTTACCGCGACTCTTTCCTCTCCAACTCGCAAGATAATCTCTCCGCTCGCAACATCTATCAAGGTCCTTCCGGTGTTTAAAAAGGGACGTCCTAACAACAAAGGTGTTTTGGAGTCCATCTCCATATCTAGTACCACGAAATCTACCGGGAAGGCAAACTTATCCGCTTTAACAATGACATCCTATATCACTCCCATAGGCTCCCTAATCGACCTATCCGCCATTTGAAGGGTCATCCCTGTTGGCTCCAACTCTCCTAGGTCAAGGCTTTCATATATAGCACGGGGAATTAAGATTACGCTAGCTCTCAAATCACATAAAACGCTAGGAAAATAAGTCGTACCAATAGTAACCGGAATAGTAAAACTACCCTTGTCTCTAACCTTCGGGGAAATTCTAGATTTAGCATCAAAAATAGCGGAACACTCTTCATTCAAACAAACAACCTCTTGCATTTTACTCTTGTTAGTTAGTAACCCCTTTAAGAACTTACAATAAGAAGACATGTTTGCAAGTGCTTCAAGAAAAGGGATATTCAAGTCAATTTTTCGCAAAATCTCAATAAATCGGGTTTGCGCTTTATTTAAGCAACTTTGTCTATGATTCTTAGGGGGAATGGGGAGAGTGATCAAATCAAAATCTTTAGGGGGAGGAGGGATCATACATTTCTTACCTTTGGTGCGTGGGGAAGACGGCTCTTTCATTGGCTCTTTCCCTTCTCTTCTAGTTGGTTCCTCCTCTTTCACATCAATCACCACATAGTCTCCCCTAGCTTGCGCTTCTTTCCTCTCAACTTCCTTTTTCTTGACATACTCTCCATGATCTTCATCATCTTCAATCCCATCAATATCGCCATCCATGTCCCCCGCTCCAGTCTCAATAGGAGCTTTCCTACCTTTGTCTTCCCATAGGACTTTCTTCTCACCACTAGTCCTTAACACTTTGCCACTTCGAGTTAAGATGGCGCTTACATTTCTTGGATTCTTCTCGGTGTTACTCGGTAAGCCGCCTTTCAACTGAACATGTTCCACCACTTGACCGAATTGAGTTTCAAGATTTTTTATGGTAGATCCATGTTTGTAGTTCATCTCAACCATGTCCTTCTTTATTTCCGCAAAATTTTTGTTCATTTGCTCCAATATGACATCGGTTGCACTCTTTTGAGGTATAGGAGCCAAAGGCAGAGGGTTTCGATAAGTGCTAGAGCCTTGTTGATTATACCCTCCTTGTTGTTGCCTTTGGTGTGGAGGTTGATAAAATTGCCCTTGAGAAGATTGGCCTTGATTTTGGCCTTGTCTATAACCTTGGTTTTGGCCTTGGTTTTGGTTCTGGTTCCAACCTTGATTGTTGTTATTCCTCCAAGAACCATCACCTTGATTTCCATAATTCCCTCATTGACCTTGTCCCACAAAGTTTATATCTTGAGATTCTTCATACGGTTGCCCACTTTGTTGATCTCCCATGTATTGGCCTTGATAGGCGTTTTGAAATTGATTTAGATATTGAGGCCCCGCATTCCATTGCTCCATCGAACAAATACTCATCATCCGCTTGCCAACTCATTCATATTGTCTTGAGATAGAGTGCTAGGTTGTCCTTGATTTGAAGATTGTGGATAAGCCATATTTTGAGCTTTGGTCGTCATCCTACAATCCTTTGCCGAGTGTGATCCACTACAAATTTGGCTAGCACTCTCATTCTCCTTTTGCAATCTCCCCAATTGTTGTTCCATAGCTTGTACTTGGGCATGATATTGATCACTTGCCTCAATTTATTTCACTTCAACAAAACCGGGCTTCTTACTCCTCATCCCCTTTCTACTTGACGATATGTATTGCCTCGAGGTCTCGGAAATTTTCTCTATTTGGATCATAGCTACTTCGGGAACCATACTCATAATATCTCCATTGCATGAAGCATGCAAGGTACATTGATGAACTTGATCCAAACCCCGGAAGAAAGCATGAACTACCTCATAAGATCTCAACCCGTGCCCCGGGCACTCTCTCAACAAAGCTTTAAACCGATCCCATGACTCATGTAGCTCTTCTCCTTCATAAGCATTGAACGACATGATAGCCTCTTTCATATCCATGGTCTTCGATGGGGGATAATACTTGAGTAGAAAAGTCTTAATCACTTCCTCCCATGTATGTAAAGAATCATTGGGCAACGAATCATACCACCGCTTAGCTTGCTCTTTCAAGGCGAATGGAAAAAGCATAAGTTTGAGCGCTTCCTCACTCACCCCATTGATCTTCGTTGAGTTGACTATTTGAAGAAAGTGATCAATGAACAAATTAGGGTTTTCCATGGTGGTTCCCTTGAATATAGCATTGTCTCCCAACAAATGTATGGTGTTTCTATTCAATTCCAGATTGTTGGCAGTCACCGGTGGCATTCGAATTGGACTATGCCCCATGGTTGCTGATGAGCTAAAATTTACCCCTTCAAAAATACAATTTATAAAAGACTCGTAACCGTGGGTAAACTAACTCTCTAACCAGCAGAGTACCGGGTCGATTGTTAGAATAGCTACAGGAGTACGAGGTCGATCCCAAGAGAAATGTGGTTGTGAGTACCAAAGTGAACGTGTTTCTTAGTCTAGGCGATCAAAGTTGTTGGTTTGTTTATACTAAAGATAGAAAAGAAATAAAATTAAACTACTTGGTTTTAAAAGACATAGCCGAACCATGATCAAAATAGTTAATTTCAACCCCACGGATAGACAAAACTGGAAGTGTGCATTATAACAAATGAACTCTCACATTCAATCTCACGGGTGCGTGCTCCTAGTTCTGATGCTAAAATCTGAACAACTCTCCTTCAACATCCTATGTGAGGTTAACTAATTCTCCCTTTAGAAAACCGATTAATCTAACATGATTAAGTGTAATACCCTACTCCCGACCCCTAGGTCCACTGGGGTCATTCTAGGAGGGGTTGCGAAGCTCTCGCCGCGACTTCGACACAAAACTAAACTCCGCAAAAAAAAAAAATTCAATAAATCCACAAATGATTGATAATACCTCAAACTCCATTACAATATTACCACAAATCAATTGTTTATAAAACACTATCTATTTCCATTAAAAGATTACAACAAATAAAATCACAAGATTCATGACTAACTAACTCAATATGCGCAGTCTAATCCAGAACATCAATTTCTTTTCTTCCTCGGATCTCGATCAAAAACTGTACATATATTTATAAAAGGAAAAAAAAAACATAACAACACAAAGAAAAATGAGGCGTCAAAGAAAGTGATGAGTATGAGCCACGTGTGCAAGTGTTATACTATTATATATATATATATATATATATATATATATATATATATATATATATATATATATATATAAACAACTTTTATAAAATTTGCAATGAAACCTTTATTAATCTTGCAAAAAGCGAGTTAGTAAATAATTCTTGAAAATAAAAATAAAAGACAGAGCAACAATAATAAGTCAATTTTAAAAGTTATATAGTGCACGAGTATTAAGGAAAAACATGTCGAGTTTATTTTATAAGCACCAGCTTTGGCCGAGCCGATGTGTCAAGTACCGCCCAAACGCCAATTTTACCATGGATTTCAACCGCACTTCACGAGACTAGCCATGCCTGACAACTCCGGCCGATTGTCAGGGAAAAGAATCAACCTTCACCGTGCAAACCTCCTACACGG
The DNA here is from genome assembly GCA_026214975.1 of Gentiana macrophylla. Classification (NCBI taxonomy): domain Eukaryota; kingdom Viridiplantae; phylum Streptophyta; class Magnoliopsida; order Gentianales; family Gentianaceae; genus Gentiana; species Gentiana macrophylla. The sequence goes on along the minus strand of CM047808.1, from coordinate 46,410,766 downwards.
CTCCAGCCAACCCTGTCCATGCCCTAGGACCCACACACCAACCGTCAGCCCTTGCTTTCCCGGCTGTAGCATGAATCTTCGGGGAAAAGGTACCGTCCCCACTCTTACGAGCGAGCACTCTAGCTCTTGTCGGAAAGACTTGAGTCAAGAGGCCCGAGACCGGTGACTAGCCGTTCTCCTGAAGCGATAACTCTAATCCCCTAGCCACGAGCTTTGACACTTTCATGTCACGAGCGCGCGGCGAGCAAGTATTAACCGTCAATTCCAAGTATATCAGTTTTTATAGTTACAAGATTGTGCACTAGCTCAAAACGGTTAATGTTTTATTGTTTTTAAGACATCATTCGAAACGACTTCCGAGTTTAAATCATCATTTTAATATAAGTGAAATACTTGAAAATAATTAAAAGACACACTTTGGCTTTATATCAAAATAAAAGACTCACCTACAATCCAAGCATCCGATTAATGTTATGCTATATACCTCGATCAAAACTCTAAAATTCTTGATCCGTAAAGGAAACCACGTTTTCATTTAGCTCCTCTTAAAACCTGCTTGTTACATATTTCTTTTCTTAAAATGCAAACAATTGCCCAAGTCTCTTTTACCCCAAATGATTCATCACTCTCCTGTGCGTAAACACCTCCTTCTCCACCTCTTTAATATCCGACAAATATTTAATGCCTTTCATACAACCAACACTTTACTCACAATCTAATTTCTTAGCCTCGTGTATCAAAATCTTAATTCCTCCTCGTCATGATCATTCTGTTCCTCAAACAGTTACCAATTAAAAGATGGTGGTTGATCGAATGCAGTGATCGTGTATCGCATCATTGGTTTGTGAAACAGAAGTCGTGGGCTGCGTATGAGAGGCACCAGCAGCTCAAAGCTATTGCGGTGGATTAAGTACGTATAATTTGATGGGTGGTGGCGTCACCGGAATGACGGAATCTTTGTATGCGAAAAGGTTTTTTAAAAGAAGAACTCGACGGTAGATACTACTACTCCTATGGCTTGATGATAGTGGTGGCAACCAACTGCCGTGAGGAATGAGATGGTGATTATGTGAAGGGCTGCCTTTAAGTAATTTCTGGCAATGATCGAGTGTCTAGTGGTGGTATATAGGCCAGTGTGGTTCTTAAACGAAAAAGAGTCATCGGTATTATATGTACAATAATCTGATCACTATATATTAATTAGATCCATTTAATACCTATTTTCCCTAACCGCAGAATTGATGCTAATTAAGAAAGTGTTAAAATTCTCCTCGGTTACCTTAAAACTAATAACACTGTCCGTTTCTAATTCTTTTCTAACTTAAGAGTGTTCTTGATATTTAATGTTCTATAAATGAGTTCCATTACAAATATATATATATATATAGCATTGTTTTTACTATCTTCTAAATATATATATATATATAGTTATAATTCCAGTAATAATAACGTGGACTTAATTTTTTTTTGATCTATGCATATCTATAAAAATAATTCTAACAAAATAAAGTATTATGTAAATTTAATTATAAGATTGGTCACGAATACGATTATAAGAAAGATAGTACTAATAATAATTATTATTCATATTTTGACAACTATACCCTTTTCGTTTTATGATAAAATTTGGGGCGTTACATTAAGTGCAGTGAGACGCTCCGTTTTCACAGAAAAACCTCGTTAAGGAAACAAGTCCGAAATTACTCGGTCGACGTTACTACCCCCGATACTCACCAATGTACTACACGAACATCTTAACGAGAATGTGTCAAAGCGATAAACCGAAGCTTTACCTAATCCATGAGTGCGCCGAAAGACTCCGTGAAACAACTTGTCATCGTTGACTCAAGAACCACCTGGCACTTCATAGTTCAACCCCGGGTCTAACACTAAATTACACTAATCTAAACTACCACATTCAAGTTATTACGTTGATAATAATACATCGATGAGCTGGGGCTGAATTCACGACCTAAAACCCGGTATGTTTTACCTCCGATCTTAGAACCCTTTTTCCCACACCACTCTCTTTGAACAACTCTCAAGAGTGATGTGTGTGATTTTTGACCTAGGTTGTCAATCTAGCTCAAATCCGTTATAACAAGTTCTAAGACGTGCAATATGTGAGATATAACAATAAAAAGCACTACACACTCCCTATTTCATTTTCCAAGGGTTGATTTCACCAAATTTTACATGATTCGACTATAATAAGTTTAGCTACTCATATATATATGTAGATATATAGATATTACAAGTAATCAGACTCTGTCAAAATGTCATGGATTAAATGGCGGGAAGTTTTACATAATAGCCTTTTGTCAATGCCAGAATTCTATTAAAACCAAATTAAAACCTTAATCCAATCATTTGTCAGATTCTCGATACTTATATATATATATATATATATATGTATATATGTATATATATATGTATATATGTATATATATATGTATATATGTATATATATATATATATATCTATATAACAAAATGAAAGAAAACAAGAAAGAAATAACGAAAAACGGAAACTATATTATAACGATAATTATTGAAATTGTAAATTTAAATTACAACTATATATATATATATATATATATATATATATATATATATATATATATCTATAGATATATATATAGGCCCCAAAAGAAAAATGAAGGAAAAGATGAAGAAGGGATGGGGAAGAAGGGGCAAGAAAAATGGATGGGAATGGGGGTATTTATAGGCTCAAAATGGGCGGTTCGAGCGAGTAGAGGCCGGTTCGAACCGGGCTCAGTTCGATTCGGTAAAATGCCCATAACTTGAGTTGTAGACCTCCGATTGACGTGATTCAAAGTGCGTTGGAAAGCTTATTTGAAGATCTACAACTTTCATGAAAGACACCTCTTCAGAAAATGCCGTTTTGATGGGCCATTCGTTCGTCGAAGATATTTTTCGATTTCCACTAAATCGAATCGATTAGCCACTTGACCACTTGACTTAATGATACTTGAGTTGTAGAAGTCCGATTGACGTGGGTCAAAATGCGTTGGAAAGCTCTTTCAAAGATCTACAACTTTCATTAGGGACACTTCTTCAGAAAATGCCGTTTTAATGAGCCATTTGTTCGTCGAAGATATAATTCGTTAGTGTGTGACCACTAACCACTGAGCCACTTGACCACTTAAGTTAGTGGCACACTCTTATATCCCTGAAAATACCTCTTTTAGACCTCAAAGCGTGTCATTACTCGGGATTTTGGTCAACCTATATTTCGCAATAAACCACCAAAATAGCAAACGTAAATCCGACATTTCGACACTCTCGGTTACAATACGGTACAAAAACTAATAAAAACTTATAAAAACACGATATTTTATAAAATAGTCACGACTTATATATTTTTATGAAACTTAGGAATTAATTACTTTAATTGATATAAAAGTGCTCGAAATGATGTCAGAAATGGGGTCAAAAGTTATAAAAATAACAGTGAATTTTTCCGTCATCACAACCCCCCACTTAGCTTTTGGTCGTCCTCGAACAAAATAAGCGATAAAATAAAATGAATGAGGAAAAATTCATGAAGATATAAGATATAAATGACAATCAAATGATGCAACCATTCGAATCATAACTACACGTTAACCTTAATATAAATGTATAGCAGTGTGTGTGTACATGAAGCCTTTTCAATTTCCACTATCCTCTCTTGAATAATTCAAGCAAACGCACAAATATCCATTCAGATACCCTAATGATTTTCCTAGGTATAGGCGATGAATGATTCCACACAACGTCCCTCCTATGTACTTATTAGGATAATCCCTAAAGCAAATCATTCGGATTTATATTTGGGGATAGTCGAGAAGATAACTAGGTTTTTTTTTCATAGACAAGAACATATCCGAACTCATTGCCAAAATCGACTATCTTCAAGCGTCATGAGGTGAGATCGAATACATCAATACCTATCTAACTTTTCACTTAATTTCACATGTGTAGCATATGCCCTCATTCCCAAAGCAATAGGATGTTTCGTGATAACACCCTAGTTGGACTACTATCATCGAGCAATCGGGAGCTTTTAAACCTCATAGTAGTGATATAGGACGTTTCGTGATAACGCCTACTACACTCAAATCATTGGTAGCTACATCCGGCATATAAATAGCTCACTTATTTTGACATTCTTTCTATCACATTCAAACCTTGGATATTCACGGTACATGTTCGTAAATTAGGTACTAAAGCTACCGCTATTTCTAGGATAAACCACTAGAATCTTGAATGGGTACGATTTAAAATCTTCGCTTCAATATCAAAGGCTTATGTGAAGGAATTCATGTTACACAAATAAATTTAGGCTAAAATGCACTTACGGTTCACATTGGTTATACATATCCAAATTGATCATTACATCTTTAAATCCATGAAATATATAACTTATACAATTCATTTTAATCAACTCATTTATGCTCGAGAGAAAAAATCCAAAAACTAAGGGTTTAAACACTTACTGCCATTTCTAAACAAACCAGACTCTACCCCCCACTTACGATTTTGCATTATTCTCAGAGTGTAAATGAGATAGAGAGGAAGACTTAGCTTATAAACCAGGCAGAAAGATGCTATCGAATCCGTGAATGACCATGAGAAAACACGATTTGAATCCCTATACAAAAACAAAAACAACCAAAACAAAGCAAACACGGGACATGGTCCTCGTGCCCAAAATATGCAAAAGGGATATGGGAATAATAAGATAATGGCCTATTACGTCGAGAAAAATTCGATAGGCGAGTATATATATAGCTTTAGATGGAAAAAAAAAAAACCCACACCTTTGGTAAAGCCACGAACATCTAAGCATATATGTATCACATGAGCATATATCATAGTCAAGTCACTATTCCTAAATTCATTTTTATTACACACGCAGTTTTATTAAGGTGGGAATACTCACCACTATACTACAACGACGAGAAATTTGAAACAGACTAGATCATAAAATGAAATGTGTGAAAGAGTATTGAGTCTTTTATACCCAGATCCTCAAGGGTTCTGCAACCTAAGTCCAAGAAATGATGTATTTGAATGTTTTTTTTCTGTATTCTACCTAGAGATTTTCAGATAACCACCTAATCATTCTCTTTTAATGACATTCAAACACTCATCCAGAGACTTGGTTGTGCTTTGTGTTCAACTTCCATTATGATCATACTTTCCATGTGATTCTACATTTCATTAAGACTAGTCTTATCCAAATTATTATTATTATTAATAACGGGCTGCCTCCCGGTAGCGCTTTTGTTTAACGTCGTGTTCGCTCGACAGGTGACTCTATCTGAGACTCAATCAACCAAAATCCGAACTTAAGAAGATCAACGACTTAAGAAAAGTGATCAAAGCGAGAACCATCGAAATTAAATTGTCTAGAAGCGCACCTCGTTTGGTTCTCGATGTCACCTCCTCCAGCCAGAGAATCTTCTATTATCACTGTCGAACCATCTTCTTTACTATTTTATAAAGTTCATCCATCAGGAGTACACAAAGCTGGACATGAAAATTCATCCTCACAGAGTGGACGAATGTAGTAATCCGGGACCGTTATATTAAACACTACCAACTCTCCCAATGGCTTTACTAAAGATGGCCAATCAATCTCTCTGCTCCTCTAACTCAAATCTCATTATAGCAAGCTGAATCCTCAACCTTATTCTCAACTCCGAACTTCTTCAATGAGCACCTCATCATCCTTAACCACCTCTTTTGCACATGCCTGCTTTTGCTCGCTCGAACTCCATTATTTCAATCAATTGCACCACCCTCTCTTGAAGATTTCTTATGGCAGAGTCAGTACTTATCTTGAACTCTTGCATGTCCAGCAGTCGCTTTTGCAAGATCTAGTCCAATCGCTCTAGTTGCTCCATTTAACTGTCGGTGAAGTCTTCTCGTGGCATGGGGGAAAACTGATCATACTGACTTTGATTCATCAGAGGTGAGTAGCAGTCATCTTGCCATTCCAGACACTGATCAGGTGGCTGAATCTGGTTGACGCTATCAACGCATTGAGCATGAACACCGTAATCCTGATAAGCACCAGGGTTAGGACAACCCTCATAATATTGTGGCTCATAACTCGAATAACCATAATTCTGGTCCTGGTATGCATTAGGGCACTGATGATCCCATGAACCTTGGTTATTCTTCTGTTGATACTGAGGTTGAGGCACGAACTGTTGTTGATAACATTGTTCCGGTGCCTGAGGTTGGTAGGAGTATTGTTGTTCAGGTGAGTAGTATTGATTGAAAAATCCATCCATTTAAGCTCAATCTGCAAGATCTCAGAAAACAACAAGAAAACAATAAAATTTTTCTTTTTTTTTTCTTTTTTTTTTTTTTTTATATATATATGTTATAAAGCGGATGGAGATAACCCGGATGCAAGAAAGTAAAATGAAGCAATCAAACATAAACAATCAAAGGAGAAAGCGAAACAAGAAGAACACAGATTTAACGTGGAAAACCCCGGTGGAGAGGTAAAAACCACGGGCGAAAGAGATATTTTATTATGCCTTCGAAATTTACTGATTTCAACACACACACAGACAATGAGACAACAATTGTATTTATAGGCACAAATCCCTCAAACCCTAGCCGCTGGAATTTTTGTCTCGATGCACCATAAATACCCTACACGTGTCCTCCTTTTAATGACACTTTGTATAGTTGTCACATAATGTGAATTTGCAGATGTGGGACCTGCAGTATTCAAGTACTCAGCAGACTATCACCCCGCCGTGAAGCTCATGAGACTCCACCCTACTTGAAGCCTGGAATTGAATACACTTCTCATTTGTCCATCACACACGGTGAGTCTTGATTGATTCCACCGGATGTAGAGTTTAAGTCACTTTATCGACAAATCTCCACCTTGACTTCAACTCTCCCTAAAGTCAAGCAGATTGCATAACCAGATGTACTTGTACGGATGCATTCGTCAATGCCGGATGTACTTGTACGGACTATCTCCACAAAGATCCACTTCACCGATCCGCCTCGGTAGAGTTTCCAAGCAGTTACAAGCTTTGAATATTCAGTAAGTCCAGGCAAAGCTAGAACTTACTCTGCTGAACTGGTTTAGTGAACATATCAACAGGATTCTCCTTTGTGCCAATCTTCTTCACCACAACCCTCTTCTCATTTCTCAGAAAATGATACCTGACATCAATATGCTTGGTTCTCTCATGATGAACCTGATCCTTGGCCAAACATATTGCACTTAGACTATCACAATATATCTCAGTCTGATCCTGATGCAACCCCAAATCACTGACTAGCCCCTTCAACCAGATACCCTCCTTAACTGCTTCAGTAAGAGCCATATATTCGCTTGAGAGGCGATAAGGCTATCAGTAGCCTGAAGAGTAGCTTTCGGTGATTGACCAACGCATTTCCCAATGTAAACACATAACCGAGTCATTGATTTTCTCATCATCAACATCACTCGTGATAATCGCATCACAAGAACTCGTGACAAGACCGAGATCACCTCCATAAATGAGACCAACATCAGTTGTACCTCTCAGGTACCTGAATATCCTTTTAACAGCTTTCCAGTGTTCCTTTCCAGGTTGAGCCATAAACCTGCTGACAACACTGACTGCCTGAGCCAGATCAGGCCTAGTGCATACCATGGCATACATCAGACTACCAACTGCACTAGCATAGGGAACTTTTGACATATACTCCTTCTCAAATTGATCGTGAAGCATAAAGCAGACAAATGAACATTTGATGCCATAGAGTATCTATTGGTTTTGCGGTGACATCCCAAACTTAGCCAATATCTTACGCACATAACCCCCTTTGAGACAAGAACAACTTCTTCGACTTCTATCTCTCCAGATCTCCATCCCTAAGATTTTCTTGGCAAAGACCCAAATCCTTCATTTCAAATTCAGCACTGAGAAGGTTCTTCAGATTTTGAACATCAGACTTCCTTGCTGCAGCTATCAGCATGTCATCCACATACAGGACAAGATAGATATATGATCCATCTTTCAGCAGACTGTAGTAAACACAACAGTCATATGGACTTCTGTTATAACCCTGCTGAAGCATGAAACTGTCAAACCTTTTATACCACTGCCTTGGAGCTTGCTTCAAACCATACAATGATTTCTTCAACTTGCAAACATAGTTTTCTTTGCCAGGAACTTGAAAACCCTCAGGCTGTGTCATGTATATCTCCTTATCCACCTCACCATGTAGAAAAGCAGTTTTCACATCTAATTGCTCAAGTTCGAGATCTCTTTGTGCCACCATTGCTAGTAACACCACGATTGAAGTATGTCGACCCTTTGGTGAAAATATTTCATCAAAGTCAACCCTTCCTTTTGATCGAATCCGCTTGCAACCAAGCGTGCCTTATACTTACCCCTTCTCGCTTTAGTTATTCCTTCATTTTTCTTGAAAATCCATTTACAAGTCACAACTCCCTTGTCAAGAGGGTCGTTTGACCAATTCCCAAGTCCGATTCTTCAACAATGACTCCATTTCATCTCCCATGGCTGCATGCCTTCGAGATGCTTTTGTACATGTCATCGATTCCTGTAAGTAGTAGGTTCAAGAACCCTACTTCTTCGCCTACTTGGAGTGCATATCCAGCCAAATCATCATATCCATATCTCCTTGGAGGTATCCCAACATTAGATCTTCTCTATCTCGCCGCGCCTAGACTCACTTGATCAATGTTTGTATGACGCCTCTCTTGAGGTCTCGCAGTCGGGCTTGGATCGGATTCGGTTCATTATCCGGATCAGTATAGTGTTGATTTGGATCCACCGATTGTTGCATATCAAGAGACTCCACCAAGCTCCACCTGTTTCTCAACAATCGATTCAAGATCGGTTTCGCACTCGAGAGACCTCCCACCGATGAGTTTAACATAGAATTTTCATCAAACACAACGTCCCTGCGAGGATTACTCGGACTCTGCGATGACCAAATCCTATATCCTTTCACCCCATCACCATACCCCACAAACACTCCCTTCTTGGCTCTTGGCTCCAACTTCCTTCACTAACATGATAGTAAGTTGTGACTTCCAAAACCCTTAGAATCGGGTAGTCAAGCAGAGGCTTGCGACCACATCTCAAATGGTGTCTTGAGATTGATTCTCGTGTGAGGACTCCTGTTGATTAAGTAGCAAGTCGTCTTAACGGCTTACGCCCAAAATCTCATTGATAGACCAAACTTGAGAAAGCATACATCTTGCCTCTCCAAGTAGAGTTTGATTCATCCTTTCACTATTACACCATTCTCACTGAGGTGTATTCCTTACGATTATGATGTCTAGCAATACCTCGGTGCACAAAATGAATCAAAATCCGCCCAGTGAAATTCTGCACCATTATCATCAGAAGCTTCTTGATTTTCTTGCCTAAGCGATTCTCCACTAGGGCCTTCCCACGCTTGGAAGTTCTTTGAATGCATCACTTTTATTCTTCATCATCACCACCCAAGTCATCCTTGAATAGTCATCTATGAATGACACAAAATATCTCGTGACCACCCAATGACTCAACTTTTGATGGACCCAAATGATCTGAATGGATATAATCAAGTGTTGCCTTTGTATTGTACAACCTGCTGAGAATTTACTTATGCAACTTCCCAAACACACAATGTTCACAAAATTCCATTCTTGACCTTATATCCCCCAAGAAAACTCATGAAGAAAGAAATGCATACCCCTTTCACCCATGTGACCTAGTCTCATGTGCCACAAATTGAAGTCTCATTGAGATGTGAATCAGCGAGGATGCAACAAAGAAGAAGGTTGTGATCTGATAGATCCTTGTAATATATACAAGGTTCCTCTTGATGCCTTTGAGGACTACAATGAATCTTTGAAGACATTCACCGCCCACCTTCACCCTTGAAATTGAACCCTTGTCATCCAAAGAGACTAAGAGATACCAAATTCTTGGTCATCTGTGGAACATGTCTTACATCTTTCAAAGTGTACAAAATTTACCATCCTCTCGTCCTTAACTTTATTGAGCCAATTCCCACAACTTTGCAAACCTTGCTTTGTTGGCCATATAGATTTGACCACCATCCATCTCGCTCATAAGTGAAAACCACTCCCCTGTTTGGACAAATATGGTAGGATGCTCCAGAATCAAGTATCCACACATCATTGTGGTGTGTAGAATCGTCTGCAACTAGAAACAGATCCTCATCAGATTGCTCAATTAGCCAAAGCATTTGTGCTGTACTGCCTTCCTGCTGCTTTCTTCTTCCTTGACGAGTTGGACTTCCAATGTCCCCGCTCCTTACAAGAATTACAGACATCAGTAGACTTAGGACCTTTGGACCCCGACTTCTTTTTCTTCTTCTTGTCCATATCCTTTTCCACTATTATCGCTAGCTACTAGCCCAAAGACTGTTGTCTCATACCAAAGCTGACCTTGTGTCTAAGCTCCTGGCATGTAAGGCGGACCTTACATCCTCCAAAGCCATCGTATCCTTTCCAACTATGAAAGATCGCACAAAGTTTTCATATGATGCCGGTAATGACACTAACAGATTAGGGCTGCATCTTCATCTTCAATTCTAACATCAATATTCCTTAAATCAAGCAATATTGTGTTCATTTGGTCGAGATGTTCCTCGGTGGACTTCCTTCATGCATCTTCAAACCGAACAACCTCTGTTTCAACAACAACTTGTTGGTCGCTGACTTGGTCATATCTGAGCTTTCAAGCTTCTTCCACAACTTGGTGCGGTGTCTTCCTCAAAGAACCTCGGTGATAACATCATCGAGATAAGCACAACATGATGGTTGAATGTGCTTTCTCTTCCGTGAGGTGGCATAATCTGGCCGCACTTTGTATTTGGTTTGTCGGATAAAGGATTCCACAAACCTGCTTTGTTTCAACAAAGGCACGCATCTTGATTTGCCATGGACCAAAAGCTGTTCCTTCCTGTAAATTTATCGATTTTACGTTTCTGCCGACATCTTTTCTTGCTAAAGATCACAACTTTATCACAGATCCTAGCACCTTGTGAAGGCCTTGGTGAAGATGAAGTTGATCATGTGATTATTTTCTCCGTAACCTGGCTCGATACCACTTGTTATAAAGCGGATGGAGATAAACCGGATGCAAGAAAGCGAAGCGAAGCAATCAAACATAAACAATCAAAGGAGAAAACAGAAACACGAAGAACACAGATTTAACGTGGAAAATCCTCGGTGGGAGAGGTAAAAACCACGGGCGTAGAAAGAGATATTTTATTATGCCTTTCGAAATTTACTGATTTCAACACACACAGACAATGAGACAACAATTGTATTTATAGGCACAAATCCTTAAACCCTAGCCGCCAGAATCTTTGTCGATGCACCATAAATACCCCTACACGTGTCCTCCTTTTAATGACATCTTTGTATAGTTTGTCACATAATGAATTTGCAGATGTGGGACCTCTTTGTATTCAAGTACTCAAGCAGACTATCACCTGCTTGATAGTCACCCGCCGATGAAGCTCGAAGAGACTCCACCCTCTTGAAACGCAATTGAATACACTTCTCACCGGCCCATCACACACCTGGTGAGTCTTTGATTGATTCCACCCTATGTAGAGTTTAAGTCACTTTACTGACAATATATATGGTAGCCGAAGGTCCTAAGCCTCAGTTCTAGCTGGACTTACAAGATATCAACCTAATATAACAAACCCCGTAAAGAGATTGGGTTGAGTACCAAAGTCGTATTCAAACCGAGTTCAGGACAATATCTTGACATCCCAAGACTCTTATCGAAAGTAAAATAAAAATAAAAATCTAGGCCTGAGCCTTCGGTTCACTTACAAGATATCACAACAATATCACACATTTCCCGGCACGGCGCCAATTTTCTTTGAGCTAAAATTTACCCTTCAAAAATACAATTTATAAAAGACTCAGTAATCGTGGGTAAACTAACTCTCTAACCAGCAGAGTACCGGCTCGATTGTTAGAATAGCTACAGGAGTACGAGGTCGATCCCAAGAGAAATGTGGTTGTGAGTACCAAAGTGAACGTGTTTCTTAGTCTAGGCGATCAAAGTTGTTGGTTTGTTTATACTAAAGATAGAAAAGAAATAAAATTAAACTACTTGGTTTTAAAAGACATAGCCGAACCATGATCAAAATAGTTAATTTCAACCCCACGGATAGACAAAACTGGAAGTGTGCATTATAACAAATGAACTCTCACATTCAATCTCACGGGTGCGTGCTCCTAGTTCTGATGCTAAAATCTGAACAACTCTCCTTCAACATCCTATGTGAGGTTAACTAATTCTCCCTTTAGAAAACCGATTAATCTAACATGATTAAGTGCTGTGAGACGCTCCGTTTTCACAGAAAAACCTCGTTAAGGAAACAAGTCCGAAATTACTCGGTCGACGTTACTACCCCTGATACTCACCAATGTACTACACCGAACATCTTAACGAGAATGTGTCAAAGCAGTAAACCGAAGCTTTACCTAATCCATGGTCTGCCCGAAAGACTCCGTGAAACAACTTGTCATCGTTGGCTCAAGAACCACCCGGCACTTCATAGTTCAACCCCGGGGTCTAACACTAAATTACACTAATCTAAACTACCACATTCAAGTTATTACGTTGATAATAATACATCGATGAGCGCGGGCCTGAATTCACGACCTAAAACCCGGTATGTTTTACCTCCCGATCTTAGAACCCTTTTTCCCACACCACTCTCTTTGAACAACTCTCAAGAGTGATGTGTGTGATTTTTGACCTAGGTTGTCAATCTAGCCCAAATCCGTTATAACAAGTTCTAAGACGTGCAATATGTGAGATATAACAATAAAAAGCACTACACACTCCCTATTTCATTTTCCAAGGGTTGATTTCACCAAATTTTACATGATTCGACTATAATAAGTTTAGCTACTCATATATATATGTAGATTTATAGATATTACAAGTAATCAGACTCTGTCAAAATGTCATGGATTAAATGGCGGGAAGTTTTACATAATAGCCTTCATCAATGCTGAATTCTATTAAAACCAAATTAAAACCTTAATCCAATCATTTGCTTGATTTTCGATACTTATATATATATATATATATATATATATATATATATATATATATATATATATATATATATATATATATATATATATCTATATAACAAAATGAAAGAAAACAAGAAAGAAATAACGAAAAACGGAAACTATATTATAACGATAATTATTCGAAATTATAACGAAATTACAACTATATATATATATATATATATATATATATATATATATAGGCCCCAAAAGAAAAATGAAGGGAAAAGATGAAGAAGGGATGGGGGAAGAAGGGGCAAGAAAAAATGGATGGGAATGGGGGATATTTATAGGCTCAAAATGGGCCGGTTCGAACCGAGTAGGAGGCCGGTTCGAACCGGGCTCAGTTCGATTCGGTAAAATGCCCATAACTTGAGTTGTAGACCTCCGATTGATGTGATTCAAAGTGCGTTGGAAAGCTTATTTGAAGATCTACAACTTTCATGAAGGACACCTCTTCAGAAAATTCCGTTTTGATGGGCCATTCGTTCGTCGAAGATATTTCTCGATTTCCACTAAATCGAATCGATTAGCCACTTGACCACTTGACTTAATGATACTTGAGTTGTAGAAGTCCGATTGACGTGGGTCAAAATGCGTTGGAAAGCTCCTTCAAAGATCTACAACTTTCATTAAGGACACTTCTTCAGAAAATGCCGTTTTAATGAGCCATTTGTTCGTCGAAGATATATTTCGTTAGTGGTACCACTAACCACTGAGCCACTTGACCACTTAAGTTAGTGACACACTCTTATATCCCTAAAAATACCTCTTTTAGACCTCAAAACGTGTCATTACTCGGGATTTTGGTCAACCTATAATTCTGCAATAAACCACCAAAATACCAAACGTAAATCCGACACGACACTCCGGTTACAATACCGGTACAAAAACTAATAAAAACTTATAAAAACACGAAATTTTATAAAATAGTCACGACTTATATATTTTTATGAAACTTAGGAATTAATGACTTTAATTGATATAAAAGTGCTCGAAATGATGTCAGAAATGGGGTCAAAAGTTATAAAAATAACAGTGAATTTTTCCGTCATCAGTTGCCGTGGGAGCCATCACAAAGTCTCTACAAGTCAATCCGCCTTGATTCTGCTATTGTTGACCGTTAAACCAATTAGGCATCACATTTGCACCTTGATTGTGAGCTTGATTTTGGTTCTGTTGAAATTGATTCAACATCCATGCATTGAATTGTTGCATAATGAGGGGATCCATTTGATTCCCTTGGGCCTCATGTTGAACATTATGTTGTATTGGCCCATTCGCACTCACATAGTTATTTCCTTGTCCATTCCCACCACCTTGTGCATTGTTGTTGACAAGGGGCGGGTTTTGATTCGGGACCCCATTATCGTCCCCCAAATTTCCTTTCAAGCCTTGTTCACCGTTTTGTTCCATACCGGATCCTTCTTCCAACTCACCCAAACTACTTTCTCCAAAGACCGGAATCGATTCCTCTACTTGATAACCTCTTCTTCTTTGACTATTTCTACGCCTCGCATAAGCCTCAATCCCGTGTATGTATGGCTCGAGTGGTGTTTGAGATCTCCGGGACATGCACTATAAAAGCAAACAACAAGAAAACATTAAAATTAAACCTATGTCCAAGCCTTCGGTTCACTTGCAAGATATCACAAATAGCACACAATTACCCGGCAACGGTGCCATTTTGATTGAAGCTAAAATTTACCCCAACAAAAACAATTTATAAAGACTCAAAACCGTGGGCAAACTAACTCTCTAACCGGCAGTGTACCAGGTCGATTGCTAGAATAGCTACAGGAGTACGAGGTCAAACCCAAAGGAAAAGTGTTTGTGAGTACCAAAGCGAACGTGTTACTTAGTCTAGGTTATCAATCTTTTTAAAGTGCTTGTATACTACAACGACACTAAAATGATTCTTACTAACGTGTCTAAAGATAAAAAGAGAAAAAGAGGATTAAACTACTAGGTTCTAAAGATATATTAAAGGACATAGCCGAACCATGATCAAAATGATAGACAAAACCGGGAGTGTGCATTAAACAAACGAACTCTCACATTCAATTTCACGGGTGCGTGCTCTAATTCCGTGCTAAGGTCGAACAACTCTCTCCCAACACCTTATGCCATGTTAACTACCCTTCCCTTAAGAAGATTCACTAACAAGACATGTTAAGCACTAGAGCCGCTTAAACGTTAAAACGAGTAACCTCACTTAGAGCTCGGGCTTAACAACTAAGCCGAGTCTATGCCGTGATCTTAGAACCCTTTTTCCCACATCTCTCTATCTGAACAACTCTTTAGAGTGATGTGTGTGATTTAGACCTAGGTGATCAATCTAGCCCAAATCTGTTATAACAAGTTCTAAGACATGAAACATGCAAGATACAACAATAAAAAGCACTACCCACTCCCAATTTCATCACCCAAAGGGTGATTTCACCAAATTTCACATGATTTGACTATGAAAAGGGATTAGCTACTCATTATACTAGTGAAAACATGGAAGAAACAGTAAATTAAAGACATGACAAGTGAAGGAAAGAAGAAATATACCATTAATTTGCAGAAATTCGAGTTTAAGATCCAAAAGTACAAAATAGAGAATTAATTAAAAGATGGTCTCTTAGTGTTTGAAGTAGAAATCTGAGCTAAGAAATGGTAAGATTAAGCTAAGATAATGTTGATTTAAGCTAAAAGAGTGTATTCTAAGCTATTATAAAATTCGAGCTAAGAAATGGGTAGGGTTTTGCCAAGAGAATGGTTGTCTCCAAGAAATAGTGTAAGGCGGGTATTTATAGGTGGGGGGAAATCTGCAAAAATCTGGCCACAAACGCGTGTTTGAAAGGCTGAACCTGGCATTTCACATCTTCAAACGCGTGTTTCGCATAGTTGAAACGCGCGTTTCGCATCATTTCTGGGCAGGTTCTTGGCTGATCTTCATCTGGAACGCGCGTTTGGAATGTTCAAATGCATGTTTGGAGGACTTGGAACGCGCGTTTAGGGCAGTTTGAAACGCGCGTTTAGAGAGGTTGAACTCTGATCAAGATTGTTGCTGCTGAAACACGCGTTTGGGGGTTCAAACTCGCATTTGAACCCCTGTTGCCCCAAAACTTCAATTTTTCTTCCTTTGATCTCTTCTCTTGCCTCGATCATGCTTTTCACCATAAATTGTCACCTTCCAGGTCATCGAGACACCAATACCCTTCAACATTATAAACAAACAAAAACATCCAAACAATTCCGGAGGGTAAAAGTGCTCGGGAAAAGGGTTAATATCAGCAAAAAGGGGTAATAATCCATCAAAGTAACGGATTCATTCCCCGTGCCATAAGCTCGCGATAACACTCCAAAAACGATCTAAATCACCCAAAAATGTGCTGAAAGTGTGGTAAACGGGGATAAACAATGCACCGGAGTCACGTAAAGTTGACTCCCATCAAGTTTCAAAGTTATTTAAAGGAGAATGGGATTCTACCTGAATGGTCCCCTCCAGGGACGCCTCAAAAGAATGGCATATCTGAGAGGAGGAACCGTACTTTGTTAGACATGGTACGATCCATGATGAGCTACGCAGTTCTTCCAAAATCGTTTTGGGGGTATGCTCTAGAAACCACATCCTATACACTGAACCGAGTTCCATCAAAGACGGTTGAGTCCACTCCCTATGAAGTGTTCAAAGGAAAGAAACCAACACTAGGTTACATGAAACCTTGGGGATGTCCAGTTTATGTGAAACGGACCATGCCTGACAAATTACAACCTAGATCTGACAAATGTCTGTTTGTGGGTTATCTTAGGGAAACCAAAGGGTACCAATTTTACCATCCTGAGGAACAAAAGGTGTTTGTTGCCCGGACTAGCCACTTTCTGGAGAAAGAGTTTATTCTGGATAGGGTCAGTGGGAGTAAGATTGATCATGAAGAAATTCGAGAACCACTTACGGATAACAGTCCGTTGATGGAAGTAGAGGAGACACCACATACAGATGTGGGGCCACCCTCTACCGTAGACACACTAGCACCTCAAAGATCCACCAGGGAACGCCGTGAACCCAAAAGTTACACTGGCGTGTATCTCATGGAAGATGAGGACCCTAGAACTTATGAGGAAGTGCGATTAAGGCATGACAAAGAGAAATGACTGGAAGCCATGAATTCTGAAATGGAATCCATGAAAGACAACCAAGTTTGGAACTTAGTTGATCCACCTGAGAGAATAGTTCCCATAAGGTGCAAATGGGTCTTTAAGAGAAAGATCGACATGGACGGTAACGTGACTACCTAGAAAGCTAGGTTAGTGGCAAAAGGATATAAGCAAAGACAAGGATTTGACTATGACGAAACCTTTTCACCTGTTTCCATGTTAAAATCCATTAGAATTTTGCTCGCTATTGCAGCATACCATGATTACGAAAGCTGCCAGATGGATGTGAAAACAGCTTTCCTTAACGGGAACCTGTCTGAGGAGTGTATATGACACAACCTGAGGGTTTCACAACCAATGATGCCAGGATGGTGTGTAAACTGCAAAGATCCATTTATGGGTTAAATCAATCTTCTCGGAGTTGGAATCTTCACTTTGATGAGATAATCAAACAGTTTGATTTCATCAAGAATGAAGATGAGCCATGTGTTTACAAGAAGGTTAGTGGGAGTGCCATTGTGTTCTTAGTGCTTTATGTAGATGACATATTTCTCATAGGGAATGATGTGCCTATGTTACAATCAGTCAAAGCTTGGTTATCCAAGAACTTCTCAATGAAGGACTTGGGTGATCCAGCCTATATTCTAGGAATAAAGATTTGTAGAGATAGATCTAAAAGGTTGCTTGGTCTGTCGCAATCCACCTATATTGACAAGATGCTGAAGAGATTCTGCATGGAGCAGTCCAAGAAAGGATTGCTACCCATGTCATATAGGGTCTACCTGTCGAAGGGAATGAGTCCTAAGTCAGAGGAAGAAAGGGCACACATGAGTAAAGTCCCTTATACTTCAGCAATTGGGTCTATCATGTATGCCATGTTATGCACAAGACCAGATGTCTCGTACCCTCTTAGTATGACTAGTAGGTACCAGTCCAATCCAGGTGATGGTCACTGGATTGCTGTCAAGAATATCCTTAAGTTCATGAGACGTACTAGGGATATGTTCCTGGTTTTCGGGAATGATGATTTAGTATTACGAGGTTACACAGTTGCCAGTTTCCAAACTGACAAGGATGAGTTTAAGTCACAATCTGGATTTGTTTTCACGCTTAACGGCGGAGTAGTGAGCTGGAAGAGTTCCAAGCAGGAGACTACTGCAGACTCTACAACGGAAGCCGAATACATAGCAGCCTCTGAGGCGGCAAAGGAAGCAATTTAGATGAAGAAGTTCATTATCGAACTTGGTGTGGTTCCTTCATTGAAGGTCCGGCCCTCAGATCTTGTGATAATAATGGAGCGATATCTCGATCAAAGGAACCAAGGCCTCATCAGAAGTCCAAACATGTGCTACGGCGCTACCACTTGATTAGAGAGATAGTAGATAGAGGGGATGTAAAGATAGAGAAAGTCCACACGGATGATTACATAGCTGATCCTTTAACCAAGGCATTGTCTCAAGCAAAGCAAGAGAAACATGTTCACTTGCACGGGCTTAGGCATATGGGTGATTGGCTTTAGGCCAAGTGGGAGATTGTTGGAAAGGTGTCCTAAACCCAATCGGGTTGGACCGGATCCGACCGGGTCGGGTCATTTACAGTCTATTTAATTCATGTAATAACTTTATTATGATTAATAAAAGCACTTATATTATTATATATTGTTTATCTTCATATTATTTGTTGTATATATATAGTAACGTCCCTAGTGTCAATCTGTGATAGAGAAACCATGAGAGTGATTATGGTTGATGAGATCTCTAATCACTCTAACAAGATTGGTACTTAAATGTCTCTAGTCTTATGTATTGTCAAATGGGATATTGATAGTATAATCAGACTAGCACGTATTGGATGTCTTATATCTTTCAGAAGATAGGGATAGATCTCGTCTATCGAAGTGTAGGGACACTTGGACTATACGTGGACATGTATTAGAGAATGCGTACGTTAGACTGACCCACTTACATTAAATGTCACACTATGTGGCGGTTGTGTAATTATCCTTTTGACCGGAGTCTTCATGGCATCACGGTGTGGATTGTCATGTTTTGACACTATTAAGATTTCTCCTAACCACGGGGCGATCATGCGGTAGTGATTGGGTATGATTGAAGCATGCGGAGTATACATGATTGGTCGTCTGGGAATCGTGTATCCTATGATTGGGATCGAATATCCGAAATGGCATTCTTATAAGGAATGTCTAACTCTCGAGAATCTTTGCAAAGTGGGAGTAAATGTGTTATTCCGAGAGAGCATGATATCCAGATTATAAGATATGATCGTTAATGTTTTGACACTCGAGATACGATCGTATGGATATTATTTCAGTGATAGGATTGTAAGTTACACGGTAACTGCTTCACAGGAAAGGTAGTAGACATTGCTTTTGAATCTTCTGAAGATTGGGGGTCACGGTGTGTTGCTAGACGCTATCCCGTGATCGTTAGGCATGAAGGGCATTTGGGTAAATTGCACTTTGTGTCTACGACCAACATATTCGGAAGCATATCGGGTCACACACATATGAACATCGAGTAGGATTAAAATGCGGTTATAGTTGATAACCAAATACGGAAAGTTTATCTCTAGACTATAAAGGTTATAGTGGTAAATTAATATGGTGGTATTTATTTATTATGAATAAATAAAATCCAAGATATTAATTATATAAATACATTATATTAATTAAAGAATATTTCGGAAGTCAATTAATTGACTAATGGGGCGCCACTTTTAAGTGTATAAGATACATTTGCATTGTGCACTTTAATTAATAAGATTACCATAATATTAATATAAGATATTAATTGATTTTGGAAAAATAGATTTATGGTAATAAGATAATTATATTCAATATAAGATATTGGCGAAGTTAATTATAATTAAAGAGATAAATCAATCTAATTGATTTTCCTTATTTTATTAGGAAAAAGTTTTCTTCTCTTTCACACCTTAGGGTGCCACTTCTCACTATAAATAAGAGGTGGGTGTCAAGCTCTTTTGTACATCACAATTGCAAGAGCTCATAGTTGTTGTTTAAAATAGAGAGCAACCTATAGTGAGTTTGTGATGGAGGAAAAAGGCCTGTCTTGCAACCGGAGTTTTCCAATAGCAATTCAAGGAGGATTCCGGCAAGGGGTTCGTGTGGATTAGCGATAGAGGCCGGACGCGAGGACCGCTTGCGCACTGAACTACTCTCCATTGACGGTCAAAGCGACGATCTTATAGATCATCTAAGGTATAACCGTCAAACTACTTAACGTGTTTATTGCATTAAACGAAAACGATCTAGAAAAGGGAAATCAAATTTTAAATTCCGCTGCGTTAAACTAGTGATTTCCTAACAGATACATCTCTGTTACCTTCAAAGAGCTGCAACAATGGAGCAAGAGTAGGTTAACATGCTTCGTTAGGTCTCATATCAGCCTTTGTGGACACTTTTGAACAACAAACTCTCCAACTCCTTCAAGCTTGGAAGCAAGTCTGAGTTTGAGAGACAGCAACAATTCGTCGAACATGATATATATGTGCGTCATCTATGTTCTGGTCCTCCAAACATCAAAACCAGAAGAAAAAGCAGAATGAAGGTTTTTTCAATCAAAAATCAAAACCAGAACACGAAATCTTATTTAGCAATCTTTCCCATTCATGTTTACCTTCTCCTCGATCTCAGGGACCTTCAAAACCTTCAAATTCACCTCCCTCTTTCTGCATTAACGAGTAAAATATTTCCATGAATAAATTTAAAAAAATAACACAGAAACTTCAAACACGACAGAATGTAACTTACATTTCACGAACTGTTTGATCGATGACCTTCATGAAATCCATTGTTCAGATCTGTTGGTTGATAGGTCGAAATGAGGATTAGATCTAACAATTAATGTCGACCGATTACTTCAAAAATTCAAATGAAAAAACGCCTTTGAGTACAATGAACGAACCAACACGATTTCTGCAACCGATTTCTATGAAAATGGATAAATCTAAGGAATAATTATGGTCATGGAAATGTGATCAGGTTTCGATAATAAAACAACTCATCCGGTTTTTTTTTTTTCTTCTAAAAATCAACCGAATATCTATAGCAATTTCTGAGACGAAATCGATTCATGAGATGAAATCGAGCAGGATGGAGATAGGAACGACCGTAAGAATTACATAAGAAGAGAGCAGAAGTATGGCAATCGACGAGATTTCAGCAAATCGATAGTAGGAGTGACACTAGGGCTCCCAGCTCTGTGTGTTTAGTTTTGTGCAAAGATTAAAAAATAGTACGGAGTAGTAAAAAATATTTTCATTTTATGGTAATTTTATTATATCATAGGTCACAACATTTCTTTTCGAACCAAGTCACGTTTCAAAATGTCTCATCAGAGACTTCAAAAACAATATCTTAATTTTACATTAATGTTGTAAAGACATTTTATTAACTAGTGCCTTTATAGACTATTTTTAGCCACACTTTTTGAAAAATGTATTTATTTGTGTGTCTCTATTTGTACTGTTTGTTGTAGCATGAGTTAAAAAGTGTTTTGAACACATCCACATCATCACACCATAGTGGATAATCTTATTGTTAGAGAATTGGTGGACTCTTGGGCTCTTTATCACCGCACAAATGCCGGCTAGATGCTTCTTTGTTGTAGAGTTTGATCGTGATCCACTGATCCATCTCCTTATTCTCCTCCAACCTTATTGTTCCGATATCATAAAGAAAAATCAGAATACGCAAACGAAAAACTTTGAAATTAATAGTTTTATTGAATGATGAAATCGATACAATGTTTCATGCTTTATATAGGAAACAAATACTAAGATAAATAAATAATATAATGCCATATTATAATCAAAACTAATTTTATCTTGAGATAACAATATTATACTTCTTTGATCTTTTGTTTATCTGATGATGATTTTATCACAGTCCTTGTTAAAGATAAGGAAATAAAGTATTGTCTTTACTTCCACCAATTGGTTTTAGTAAAATGATAAACACTTGATGTTAACATGGTATCGCAGCTAGAGGTAATGGGATCAAACCCTGGTTGGAACAATATTTTTTTTTAAAAATGCAAGTGTTGGGAGAAACCCACACTTGAGGGGGTGTGTTGAAGCCTTTATGATTAATGAATTGTGCATCTGTTGGGACAGATTGCCCACACTTGAGGGGGTGTTGTGTTAGATTGCCCACAAATGATACTCCCTCCATTTAGAAATAAGTGTCACTTTTGGAGAAAAATAATTGTCCATGTTCAGTCCTAAAATGAGTAATCTTAAACTAAAAAGTGGTCATATTCATCCAAAAAATGAAAGATATTTTTTCTACAAAAGTGACACTTATTTCTAAATGGAGGGAGTAAGAAATAAAGTTGCGTCATTACTAAAACCAATTGGTTGTAGTAGAATGGTAAGCGTTTGATCCTGAAATGCTATCAAAGATCAAATCCTGGTGTGAACA
Organism: Gentiana macrophylla; assembly: GCA_026214975.1. NCBI lineage: Eukaryota > Viridiplantae > Streptophyta > Magnoliopsida > Gentianales > Gentianaceae > Gentiana > Gentiana macrophylla. The sequence goes on along the minus strand of CM047808.1, from coordinate 46,388,028 downwards.
ATATTTTCCCCATTTATATTGTCAAGTGTTGGGCTGACCTAGTTGTTCTTTGTGAGCCTAGTTGGCACAGGCTTGTTATGTGTCTAGTTGCCATAGCCGTGATATGAGCTCACATTTGAGGCGTGTTAAAAATAAAGAAATAAAGTATCGCATTTACTTCCACCAATTGGTTTTAGTACAACGGTAAGTGTTTGATCTTAACAGTCCTAAAGGAGAGAAAGTGATTAACATAATGTAATAAAGATAAACGCCTATCAAAATCTACTACGAATTTAAAAACAAATTAACAATCTTTTATTTAAACTATATCTATAACAATTTTATCTTCCCATTGACATTCATCCATATTTCTTCAAATTTTGTCTTCTATCATCCCATTCTATTACCCGGAAGGCTTTACCGAAATCTATAGTTGTGATATTTGGTGGACATCTCTGTTGAAAATGATTAAAATGACAAGAAACAGAATGAAATTTTAACTAAACTTTTCCTAAATTTTACAACTTCATCGATGAAGAAGATGAAGATAACCGAATTTTAAAAAATGAAAGGGCGGGAAACTAAACTAGTAATGATCTAAACTAGGTGATCAAGCTAACTCAAGCATTAAGAACAAGTTTTAGGACATGAATTCATCAATATAACAACATTTAAGAACTACCCATTCTCAATTTCATCAATTAGAGGGAGATTACTTCAACTTTCACATCATTTAGCCATGAAGAATTTAGCTACTCATCATAGAACAAGAACTAACAATCAAAACAGGAATTAAAGTCATAAACAAGAAGAAAATTGAAATTGATTACAAAAGACGTAGCAAAATCTGAATTGATGATGAAGAAGACCCAAAATGCAAAATCCAAGAAGATGGAGCTAAAATCTAATCTAAATAAAGTTCAATTTAAGCAACGAGGGTGTTGAAATTAATCTAGGGATCAAGAGGGGAAATTTCGACTTAAATTGTGTAATAAGGAAAATGGATATGTGTGAAGATCTCCGTAAAAAATTCTGAAAAATGGTATTTATATGTTGTAGGAAATTCATCCAATCTATACACATTCCCTTGAATGCGTGCACATTGCCCTATGTCGACATGCATTCATGTATGCGCATTTCCCTGCATGCATACACATTCCTGGTAATTCTCCAAAACTTGCATTATGTCCATCCTTATGTGAACGCATCCACATCAATGCGTACACATTCCATGCTGAGTGTCAAAGTCTTCACTTTTTCTTTAACTTCCTCATCCCCGATCTTTGGTATCATTATACTAGGCTCCATGTCCTATCTTCTGGGTTCTCGAGTCACCTGTATCATGTATCATAGAATCCAAAACATATATACCGAGCATAACTCCACGGGATAAATAGGGCCCAAAATGGTCAATAACACCGTATTATGATGAGGTTTACCATCTACATGACGGTTTGGCTCTAAGTGAACGTGGTATGCATTTTCACCCTAAAAATGGTCTAAAACTACCCGGAATGAGCCAAAATTCCATAAACGGGGGTTAATACATGCACTGAAGCATAGTAAAGCTGATTCTCATCAAACCCTAAAAACTTAACAGCCAAAACATGTAATGATTGAAATACCTCAGAAGTAACATATCCCAAAACAGAAACCATACAGAGATGTGTTCCCCAAGTCACGTTGTCAGAATCAGTAGACTCTTCTTCAGCATACTCGATCACAGCAGGTTGATCAACCCTGCTAATCTGCCCCAGCTAAACACCCAACTTCAGTAAACTGCCCAACACCCTAATGACCATATTACAGTTTCCCCAGACTCAGCTGAGTATGTCACCTCAGCGAAACCATTTTCAGCATCATAGTTTAAGTCACTCTTACAATGTTTAACACTCAAAAGAACATGATAATAGAATAATTAATTCATTCTATTGATCATCGTAATTTAGCAGTTCATTATGTCATGAGAAATTATTATTTCACAACAAATGTGCATGTGCCACATCAACTTTTTCTGTCTTTAATCTTTTTGTGATCCATTTGAATCAATATGTCCCGCATCATAATCAAGGGTCTAGAAGCGTGTTGTGGATTTTATTGTGGTTATTTTGTTGTGGCATTATCACTTCTCCTACGCAAGCCATATCTAACAGACTATATAACAAACTACCTGTACATGTTGACAAGTATAACATCTAGATATAATAACAGAACTAGCGCTCAAAAGAGTTCCTAACTCCACTGTATTCCTACTCCATCCTTGCTCAAACTAAAAAGGGTAGAGACCACATTTTGCTTGTCTCTAAAGAGTGACACATAGTAGCAGCTAAAGCTTTAGTCATAGTATCAGCCACTTGTTCAAAAGAAGGAATATGTTGCACTGCCATGACACCCTGCATAACTTTTGTCGCAGACAAAAATGATCATTAAGTGAGTACATCACTCTTGAATGTAAAACTGTGAGCAACTAAGTTCGTTTTATTGTCTGTTATCAACTACGTTGTGAGCATTTGATTTGGGAACCAGATCCCAAGTATGATTCCTTATGAGGGCATTGTATTCATCTTGCATAGCCTTGTTCCAATTAGGTTCGGCCTGCAAATGATTGTTCAACCATTAATAAAATGGAATTTGGGTTGATGAAGTTAGTTGCAAGCAAAATTCTTTACTTCCCAATATATAATATCTTATTTGAAAATTGTCCCGAATGAATTCATTCTTTGTTAAAATGAGTCCTTCTCAACGAAAGGTTTATCAAGCACTCAATCTCTAAAATGACATTAAAGGGTTATATATATGAAGTTGGTATAAGCAAAACTCTTTACTTCTCAATAGAATAATATCATGTTCTTCATTGACTTTGCAGATGCATACAATGACCCCAATTTTACTTTTATGGTTTTAAGCTACATTTGTCAATTTATCGAATTTCGCCTCGGACTTATCTATTGCTTATTGTTGATTAATCCTTAAACAATACTTTCTAAAATTGCTCTTAATTAATATATGTCAGTGTATCTATAAAGTTGAAGAAAATATGGCGCAGGCCAGCAACCTATATATACTACAATGAAAGACCACAAGTTTTGAAATCATAAACAATATATTTTCTCATTAAAATAAATATATGATAATGGGAAAAACTGCGGTTTTGTTGTTTGGACTCATCATCTTAGCAATTATGTACCACTCCAGCCACCATTCAACTTGTGATGCTGCAGCGGTTCAATCATTGGCTGAAGATCACGATTCCAATCACTCGTATGATCAGTATTTGGCAAACATTCAGAAGGAGGCGGTCCGGATTAAGAATGCAGCCGCCGCATCAAGTTTCATAAAATCAACAATAACTTGTCTCATGATCCGATGAAACGCAAAATGCTCTACCAAGTTGTCGACCCATGTGTCTATTGTACCCATTGTGCTAAAATTGATAATTGCATTTGTTCCAACAAATTCGGAGGAACTACAGGTACCTGTCAGATTGTGTGCTTCACCCTAATAACGGATACCTGCCAACCCGAAAGTGCTGCGATGCATGTGATTCATGTGTGCATGATCATCCTGAAAATCCATGAAAAACATGGCTTTATTTATATAATAAAGAAAGAGTCTTTTTGTTAGACGTGTAATGTTACTCGTGTTATGCTGGACGAATTAATTAATGATGGTGTAATCAAGTTGGTTATATGCTTTCATCTTGTGATCCTAATGCTTGTATTGTGGTTGCTCCTGTTTGGATGCTTAATATGAAAGGCACATTTTCTGTTTCTGCTCTCAAAAGGATGCTAATAAACGCAAGGGAGAACTCTTCCACGACGAGTCTTGCTATACCAACTAGATGGGTGTCCCTGTTTGGTTTCAGGCTGGGTTGGATCCTTTTGGATCCAACTCAATATTTTATTCACACACTATCTTCTTTACTATTATTTTATTGATTTTATTATTTTATTATAATTTCTCTCACCAATCATTTCACCATCAACAAATAAAATAATATTAATTAATTCATTTTATTTACCACCTACACTATTCATCCATTACTTTATCAATATAATATTTCATTAAAAAAAATTTCACCCATCATTTTTTCATCTACACTAATTTCAATACAACATTTCAACTTTATAATCATTACTTTACTTTATTTTATTTTATTTTCTCTCTCATGACTCAATTCAACATCAATCCAACCCGAAACCAAACAGGGCTGGATCCATCTAAACTTAACATTAATGGTTGGAGGGTATTGAGATATAAAGTTTTAATTATTTATCAACCCAACAGCTTAAGCTTTTGGGAGAGATGGTAGTTCAACATGCTCTGATACCATGTTAAGATCAAGCACTTACCGTTGTACTAAAACCAATTGGTGTTGGTAAAGGCGCAACTATATTTCTTTATCTTCAACACGCTCCCGCAAGTGTGGGTTTCTCCCAACACTTGCTTTTTTTTTAATGTTCCAACCAGAGTTCGATCTTATGACCTCTGTCTCCGGTATCATGTTGAACTACCATCTTTCCCAAAAGTTTAAGCTGTTTGGTTGATAGATAATTAACACTTTACATATCAATAGAGGGCAACCCTTGACAGGCTTCCGACACTGAAAAATCTAGCTAGGAGGAACATTCAAGTTACGGATGTCACTTGTCTTGTTTGCAAGACGTTTGATGAGGACTCTCCACACCTCTTTCTTCATTGCCTTTTCGCACAACAGATTTGGAGGAAAGTTTTCGGATGGTGCTCAATTCATTTCTCTTCTTCTATGGCATGGGTAGATTTTTGCTTGTTTTATCCATCTTGGTTGTCCAGTGAAGTTGCAAAGAAAATTTCGGATGCTATTAGAAATGTAGTTTTGTGGGTACATTGGCTTAAGAGAAACGACGTAATATTTAACTGCAAAATGACAACAACAGAGGAGACATTCTCAGATATTACACGTTGCAGCTTTCATTGGATTGTTGGTAGGAATACAACTCTAACTACTACTTGGGATGATTAGTTAGTTAAACCATTATAGTTGGTGTTGCAGTCACATTTGGAGTATCATTTTAGTCTCTGTTTTTTCTCTGTTTCGTCTAGACTTGGTGTAATGCTTGACTTCCAAGATGTTGGGATCATTTGATAGGCTTTGTATTTCTTGACTTTGGCTTAGCATCTTGCTAGCCTTATCTCTTTTTAATAAAAATGTTGATGTTCAAAAAAAAAATTGTTATATAACTTATGACTATTTCAGCCAAGTAATTTTCCATTTTCAGCATTATCCTATTACTTAGAGTAGTGGTTGTTTAGTTATAGTGGTCATCAGTTTTTTTTTAAAAAATATATCTTCCATAAAAGGTTAACACTTTTGTGTTTGGATGATGTTATAATCTCTATCTATGTCTAGCACTCTGCTGGACTCTCTGTTTAGTTTCTTTTTTGAGTGGTATGGATTCTCTATTTTCAATTAATAACAATGGTGTTCATGATTAATTAATTACAACAATTCAACATTTATCCGGAAATTGTAAGTGATTAAAAACAATTTTTCACATCAATTAATTAATTTATTACTTTTACTAGATCACTTTAAAAGGAAAAAAAAGGACCTTTGAAGGTTTTGAAATACCTTTTCTCTAATAACTTTAAGCTAATGCGAAGGTTGGTAAACGTCTCCTACAAGTGAGGAACAAAGCCTAACACTTTCAAGTGCGGCACATAAAGGCATGTAAAAGGCATATAATTAAGACCAACAAAGCTTGGACAAAATAAAGAGGAAACAATATTATTATTGATTTCATGACATCCTGTTCTGATATCATATTGATATATCATATATTCCAAAAGCTCAAGATGACGGGGAGTTAGATAACTAACATCTTAATTAATGGAGAGAAATAACTATTTGATCAAGTAAAAAAAAACGGGAGAATAAGTGAAATTGACACAAATATTTCACCAATCAAGCACAATGACAGTTTTTTTAAAACTTTTACATAAATGACAAAAATATTTATTCACAGTCGAAAAATTCACTGACGAAATTCACTGCCAAAAAATTCATTGTCTAAATTAACTGATTTTCATGATTCAATGTCGAAATTCACTGATTTCGGGATTCACTTGAGAGATCCACTGATTTTCGGGATTCAATGTTTGTTCTTCTCACTATAAAAATTATGGAGTTGTCTTTCTCCCTATAAAAACTATGTGGCTGTCATGTTGCTTAATTGATGAAATATTTATGTCATTATTTCTAATTCTCCAAAAAAGAAAAAGAAAAAAACACACACAGACACACCCCAACATGCCACAAAAGGGACAGTAACTTGGTTTTTTTCACTTGGTTTGTTGCTTGGTGCTTGTGATGGCTTTTTATGTTTTGTAATTTTGTAATTTTTCTCTAGCACCTTGCTAGATATTAATAAATTTCTTTACAGTTAAAAAAAATAAAATTTAAAGATAAAAATTGATGAATAAATCCTGATCATATGGTTATATATATCAAGTCTGTTGAAAGCAAAATTCTTACTTCCCAATATAATATCTCATTTTATAAATGTCCCAAAATTGTTGCACCATTTCCAAAAGTGGAAGTCAATATAATATCTTATTATAAAATGTCTCAGAAAATGTTGTAGCATTCTCTAAACTTGAATTAATTAAGGGGTTGATTATGAAGTTGTTTGAAGCAAAACACTTTACTTCCCAATAGAATATTATCATGCATTTCATTTACTTTCGGCAAAATTAGGATTTTAGTCCTGTATGGATTTTATGGATTTTAGTTCTCTTTCAATTCCGGTGAAAAAATGGTCTTTTATGTTGTTCTTTTCTTTTAAAATGATCCTGTCCATCAGAAAATGCTGATTGGGTACCGGATCTTTTTAAGCCTGATAATGTGGATGACACTAGGATGTCATGTCATATATTATGTGGCAGCGGGTCCCATTTTTACTTCACTGACTAAAAAAAATTAATTACTTTCCCCTTTCCATGTTTTCAGCAAACCAATTTCTCAATCCTTCCACACACACACACACACACACACACACAAAAAAAAAAAACCGTTACTCTTCCATCCTCTTCTCTTGCAACACAAATTCATCAATCTCCCTAACCCATGAACAGGGGCGGAACCACCCTATGGCCTGGGTGGTCTCAAACCCCTCCCAAATGGTCACAAGCCCCCCATATGGTCCCAAGCCCCCCCAAATTTTTATTATTGTATTAGTATTAGTGTTAATATTAATATGTTATGTGTCATTTTCTTGAAAAAAAATCTTATATCCTAGTGGTTTAAGAACAAACCAGTCTTCATAATTCTAGGTTGTAAGTTCAAATCTCACTATAATTCTAGGTTGTAAGTTTAAATATCACTATCAACATTTTTTTAATTTTTTTTAGCTTTGCAGTTTATATACCAAGACCACCCCGAAAATTTTTCATGGTTCCGCCACTGCCCATGAACCCTAAAATCCTTGAACCTATGAAACCCACAATACCCGAATCCAATTGAACGAACCCTAATTTGCAGTTTTCATTCCGAATTAGTGCTCTGCGAACTGTTAATCCAATCTGCGAATTTGGGCACGTCGAAGGTGATGGCCGGAAAAGAAAAAGAATCGAAGGAGAAATTGGATACTGGGATTATTGGTGAGTGATTTATTTGCACGTTTATTATAGTTTCTAGACGATTATTGTTTTTATATTCAAAAAAGTCGACATCTTTGTTTAGAATTGGGATTAGGACGAATTTGAGATTCATTGAAATGATTATGGTTTTCAATAGACTGTTTCGTCCTATCTGATATTTTACTATTTTGTTCGATTATATAGTCATTTTAATGAATTTGAATTTATGAGTGCGGCTCATACTCCTGCACAGTGATGATTCAAAGTCTACCCCTGGCCTCTAGTGAGAGGTCAGGGCTCGATCCTCGCCTCTTTTTCGTTTCAAAAAAAAAAAAAAAAAAAAAAATGAATTTGAATTTGATCAAAAAAAAAAAATGAATTTGAATTTGATCCGCTTCGGTCAACAGACTGCTTCGATGAGATAGACTTCTTTGTATCATGATTACGGATTTGTTTTTAGTCAAGGTTTCATGTTGCTTTGACTAACCCGTTTGGTCATCTTCCTGCTTGTCTAAGACCTTGTTGGTTTTGGTGGAGTCTAATCTCCTTTGGTTTGTCCTAAACTTGTTTTTTTGAAATCTTTTTATTTAATCCTAGTCAGCTTGCTAAGATGTATTTCATTCTTTCGGTATATTCACAAGTTTCTGAATATGGCGTCATCCTAGTGTCATCCACGTCATCAGGCTTAGAAAGATCTGGTGCCCGATCAGCATTTTCCGGTGCATAGGATCATTTTAAAAGAAAAGAACAACTTAGAGGACATTTTCCTTACCGGAATCGGAAAAAGACTAAAATCCAAAATAGACCAATATACAGCACTAAAATCCTAATTTTGCCTTGACTTTGCAGAGGCATAGAATTAATGACCACAAATTTTCTTTTATAGTTTTAAACTGTTATTTGGCTACATTTGTCAATTTATTTGTGCCCCGGCCGGACTTATCTAGCATATTAATTGTTGACAAACTCCTTAAACAATGCTTTCATATAAGAAATGTGGCTGTAATCTAGCATGTTAGCATGTTACAGTAGCCTATATATACTACAAAGACCATAAGTTTCGAAATCATAAACAATATATTTTCTCAGAATAAATATGGGAAAAACCGCGGTGCTGTTGATTGGAGTCTTCGCTCTAGCGCTTCTGTACCAATCTGGCCACCATTCATCATGTGATGCAACGGTTCAATCATTGGCTGAAGATAACGATACCAATCAGTATGTAACAAGTATTGAGAAGGAGGCGGTTCTGATTAACGATGTTTTGTCATAGGGTACTGTGATTCTGATTATGCTACTGATGTGGACAGCAGGAGATCTCATTACAAAAAACTGGACTTTTTGCGACGGAAGGTTAACGTCGCAAACTAGGCTTATTCCGTCGCAAACCCTAATTTGCGATGGATTTGCGACGGTTTTTATTTGTCGCGTTTTTTAGTCGCAAAACTGAGTTTTTGCGACGGTTTATCCGTCGCAAATGATATGCGACGAATGTTGCGATGGATAATAACGTATTTTATTTTTTAAAAAAAATATAATTTCCGTCGCAACAAAATGCATAATCCGTCGCAAACAATTGTATAATCCGTCGCAAACATATATATAATCCGTCGCAAAAATTTTATAATCCGTCGCACAAATTGTATAACCCGTCGCAAAAATTGTATAATCCATCGCAAAAACTGTATAATCCGTCGCAAATATTTTTTATTAAATAATTTATTTATTTTTAGTTCCTTACATATCCGTCGCAAATACACTTTTCCCGTCAGAATACAACTTTGCGACGGAATATTTCCGTCGCAAAGTTAAATTAATCGAGAGAAAATTATGGTCATTTGGCAGACACCGCCAAACCACCGCCGCAAAACAGCCATAATTTTCCCGGTAGCATTACAATTGCTACCGGCTATCAACAACAACAATATAAAAGGGATACGATACCAAAATAAATAAACGATATGTCAAAGGATATGTCAAAGAGGATATGTCAAAGGGGATAAAACGATATGTCAAAGGGGATACGATAAGCCAAAATAAATAAAAATGTATAAAGCAATATGTCACCCATCTGACCCGGTGTACTACCTAAACCCATGTCACCTCCTCCAGTCCGTGATCGATCGGTCATCTCTCTGTCTTCGCCTCGTACCCGGGTTGCGTCCCTCCGGAGGGATGCTGCCTAACCGCTGGGTAATCCACTCCTCCATCTGCGCTTAGTCTGTCTTTCCCGACGCTTCTGTCTCTCTCTCTAGCTCCTCCAACCTACTTTGTGTTTACGCATTAATCTGTCTTTCTCTCGCCATCTCCAGGTGAGGCGGGTGAGTATGCCCGGAGAGTATGTCTCGGCGGATGAGTGTCGAGCAAGAGTGAGCCTGTCGTAGTACATGGAGGCAAATGACCCCATGCCAAAACTCTCCCTTCTTGTCGTAACCACCAGCCGGCTTCAGAATAAAGACGCGACGACTGCCGACAGTGGGGTGTCAGTTGCCTCTCTGGGCTTTCGCCTTCTTGAGGTGAAGACGTCTGCAAAGTATGATATAAATTTGTTAGTAACAATAATTACATGATATATATATATATATATAATGTATATATAATATTTAGAATACATAACGTACCAAGATTTTCTCAAACTTCCTCGAGACGAAGTTGCCCGACGTCTTCTTCTTCGAACTAGTCACCAGATCTCCGACTGATAGGGGCACTTCTCTATTGTCCTCCATGGCCCGAGCGAAATCGATAACGCCGCGTCTGCCCATAGCATGTGTCCCAGGGATCTTCCCTTCCTCACCGGATCCAGAAGCTCGGTTTATCTTCTTTTTCGCAGATGTTTCCTTGAATGCCTATTCCGACATAAGATAAACAAGTTAGTACATACATATATATATATAACACAAGTATTATTAATTAAATATTGAATAATTGCTTACGGGACTCCCAATCCACTCCTCGAACTGACGGAGAATATCCGGGGTCATCCAAAGCCGAGCACGGGGGTTTGTTTGAGCCCGATACATATAATCACGGACCCTGTTGATAGCATACCGCTCAAAAGCTTCCCTAACCAGGCGCTCGTGGCGTAACTCGAAGCTGAAATGACCCTGCAACATAGTTATATATATGTTATATGTATAGTTATAATTATAGTTATATTTATATATAGTTATATTTATATGAACGACGTACCTAAATGCGTGCCACCACCTTTCCTCGCCGCTCCTGGTCGGGCATTATGCCACGTGGTGGCAAAAGTGTTAAGCCATTGATTATGGCGGTCTTGGCCATTTTCTTGACATAGTTGTCGGTAAACTCCGTCATATTGAAAACAATAAGTTGTTAATATATTTGGTTAATCAAAATATAAATAAAAATAAAAACAAATTAAAGCAAGATATGTATTAACTTACCATCTTCCTCGGGATCCAAAACCGGCAATCCAAGGTCACCATTGACAATGACACCCAAATCCTCCTCGGTCATCCTGGTGTATCTCATCATCCAAACCGTGAGTTCGTGTGTGGAGGAAGGCGCTCCGGGAGGGGAACTACCCCTACCGCGTCTACCTCTACCTCTACCTCTACGACATCTATTTGACACACGAAAATGACGTTTATACTAATCTAAATGCAATTATAATAAAAGGCGTTTTATACTAATTAATAATAAATTACAATGTTTAATACATTATTATTCACTATAATGACAAAATAAAATATTTAATACATTATTATTCACTATCACTACTAGAATGGAAGAGTTCTTCCTCCTCTTCATCAGTATCTAGATCATCAACCGATTCTTCTTCCTCTCCATCTTCTTGTTGAATGAAATCCACCATCTCATCATCATCCAAGTCATTATCCCCAACATCGGAGTCAACATCGACATCAAGATCTTGGTGGACAATGTTAAGAGGATCAGATAATCGGGAAACATCATTGATCACTTGTTCTTGGAAAACGGTTTCTCGACGGAGGGAGCATCGATAGTCGATCTTGCCTTTGTTTTGAAAACAACCGACCATTGATCTTTGTCTTTTTCAAACTTGGATATGGAGCATAGTAGACTTGCTCGACTTGATAAGCCGAACAAATGGATCATAAGCGCCATATTTCTACCACGATGAACTTCAACTATCTTATAATCTTTATGCACATTCATGCCCCGTTCGAATTATCAAACCAATCACATTTGAACAATACGGCTTTGTAGACGAGTGAAGCTCCATAATACACCAACTCAATGATTTCATTTAAAGTGCCATAATAGTCGGCACCTTCCATGGAATCGACACAAATTCCGTTGTTGGTGAAGATTTACCAATATCGGTTGCCGGTTGAATGTCCGAAAGTTGTAGCCGTTAATCGAATAACGTTTCCAAGTTTTGACTTGGCGAGAAGGACCACTTGCCAAAGCTTTTAGCAAATCATCATTCAACAATGATGCTTGTTGTGCAAACCATTTGGTAAATTCATTTTCATGTTTATTCCAAATATCTGCCGAGGTCAATTGAGACTTGTTGAACACGAATAAATTGCTCGAACAATCTAAGAATGAATCATTTTGTCGGTTAATGTATATTTGTTCGAAAAAATCGTTAAGCATTGTATATATGTAGTAATGAGGTACTTACAGTTCATACGGTTTCATGATTTGTGATTTAGACAATACGTACTTGTGCACAAAGTCATATTCTTTATTATCCAAGAACCTCGTCTTGCACTTCCCAGTTGTTGTACCATTATGATCACGGAATAACTCAGGTAAATCGAAGCGATTAACGATGCGAAGTCTCACCAACAAGCAAGATTCTTTGCTTTTGTTTCAATATGATCATCGTAATACATAGAAACGAAGTTTGAAATCTCTTCCAATAAATACACATTGCATATTGATCCTCTACTAAAGCTTTGTTACCAATCTTTTGTTTTAAGTGATTCAAAAACCTTCGAATGGATACATCCATCGATATTGCAGGACCACCAACTCGACCTCATACGGCAAGTGTACGGTAAATGCTCCATCGAGTTAAAAAAGCATTTGGAGGCAAAATCTTCTCTAACTTGCAAATAATCTCAAAGCAATGTTATTCTCTAAGCGAATCACGTCTTCTATTTTTAGGGTAGCAAACACACAAGTCTCGAAAGAATTGACTTATCTCGGTCAATGCATTCCACTCATTTTTCGGAATCAATTCTCGAAGCGGCAGCGGCAACAAGCGTTCCATAAAAGCGTGACAATCATGGCTTTTCAAACCACGTAGAATGTATTGATCATGATCTACGCACCTACTCAGTCCAAGCATAACCGTCGGGAATTTCAACTTGGTGACCCATTCACACAACACTTTTCTTTTACGCTTGTCAAGAACAAGTGTACAATCGGGCGCTTTACGCAAAGCTCTTTCAAATCTTTAGCAAATTTTGGACCCAAGCGGTTTTGCCTTTAACGCCCATAACCGTGTCAATCAGTTTTTCAAAGAAGTTTTCTTAATATGCATCACATCCAGGCAATGTCGAAGCGGCAATGTTTTCCAATACGGAAGATCCCAAAAATGCTTCTTTTCCACCAACCATTCTTGGAGTTTTTAAGCCGTTTCAAGTCTCGAATCCGAGCCATCAATGATGCTTGGTAGGTGTTGTACAAATTCCCATACCTCCTCACCACTCAATCTACGGGGTGGAGTCGCGTGTTCATCTTTATGCCCGGACTTCAAAAACCTTTATCGGTCACGAAAAATATGGTCTTGAGGGGGCGCGATGACAATCAAACCAAGTGCATTTACCACTATGTTTGAGCCGAGCGACTTGTTTCCATCACCACAATAGGGACAAGCTTTCACACCAGCCGTAGTCCACCCGGATAACATGCCATACGTAGGAAAATCATTGATAGTCCACATTAGTGCAGCCCTCATATGAAAATTCTGTTTTGTGGATACATCGTAAGTAAACAACCCTGTTTCCCACAGCTGCTTCAACTCCTTAATCAATGGTTGCAAATAAACATCGAGGTTTCCTTTCGATTTTTCGGCCCGGTACAAGCATCGATAAGAATATAAAGCTGTCTTTTCATGCACAAACAGGCGGAAGATTGTATGGTGTAACCATGACTGGCCAGCAAGAGTAGTTCTTCCCAAAATTACCAAAAGGTGCAAAACCGTCTGTGCAAAGTCCTAACCGCACATTTCTAGGCTCCTTAGCAAACTCAGGGTGCATTTGGTCAAAATGCTTCCAAGCTTCAGCGTCACTTGGGTGGGCCATTATACCGCTTTGTCTGGGGTTTTCGGCGTGCCACCTCGTTTCCTTGCCTATATGTTTTGTGGCGTACAACCTTTGGAGTCTAGGTCCAATCGGAAATAAGTCATCACTTTGTTAGGCACACGTTGACCTCTTGCGTTCGTTTTGGTTTATATCGATCATGGTCACACTTCCGACACTTGTCCAGATTCGCGTCCTCCTCCCAAAATAACATACACCCCGGGACACACGTGTATTTTCTCGTGGGGTAGCTCTAATGCCTTTAACAACTTTTTGGTTTGATAGAATTTGAGGTCATTAAGTTATTCTTGGGAAGAATATCTCCTATCAAACCGGTAACCCCGTCAACGCATTTGTGAGAGAGGTTGTGATCACATTTCAAAGTGAGCAACCTAGAAGCCGCTTGCAGTACGGAGACACTACTTCCATCACATACAGGTTCCTCTGCGTTTTTCAGCATTTCAAAAAGCGTTGCAACCAGTGGTTTGGTGTCTCATTGTTCTCCTCTTGGTTAAGAAATTCTTCTCTTACGTGATCAATCCTATCACGTAATGCGTCATTAACCATGTCCACGATAAGGGTTCACATTCCGTTCTTCTTTGAGCGTTGATCGGAATGGGAAACTCTTCACCATGACACACCCAATCATAGTAGTTTGCGCAAAACCCATATTTAGTTAAATGTAATCTCACGTCATGTTCGATCAAAAATTTAGTGTTCTTACACTTACTACATGGACACTTCATCATTCCATTATTTGCCCGAAAGCGAATCTAAGCGCTTTGCATGTTTTATGAATTCCTCCACACCATTCACAAATACCGGGTTAAATTTCTTGTTAGCATCCAACCTCTCGTACATCCAACTACGTTCTATTCTCTTCATTTTCAATCCTACACATCATACCATACAAAATATGAGACTAACAATAGTCTTTGAAGGTTGTCTCAACACTTTTGCAAACTCAGGTTTTACTCAACTTACCATGAAACTAACAACACTTTAACCTAAATTTTCAATTCATGGTCAAAGGTTCGACGTCAAAATAATTCGGAGGCTTTGCCGGATAACAAAGTACCCCCAGTACCATTTTCCAAGCGGGTAGGAACAAACCACTTTGAGGACCTTATGTATGTTATGCTTATCATGTAAGCACATACTTATCATCATTTCAATCCAAATTCAACAAACCAATTCAACCAACATCCGGTTTCTAAACTAATATACATATCTATCCCAATTTCAATATCAGGCAATATCAAGAATAGCTCAACAAACCATATCAACCATTTCAATAATGTAAGCATTTTCCTAACTTATCTAACTAATACACATAAGTAAGCATTTTCCTAACTTATAATTACTACACATATATATCTATAAATATATACTACATATGATACACTATATATATAGATATATATATATATATATATATATATATAACAAAAGGAAAAAATAAATTGAAAATAAAAATATAAAAAAATTACATACTACAATATATATATACATATACATACATACATACATATATATATATATATATATATATATATATATATAAAAAAAAAAATAAAAATATACATACATTATTATACGCGCGGGGAGGGGGGGGGAATCGGGTGCTGGGGGAGAGGGTGGGAGGGGGAGGAAGAGGTTACTGTGGGTGGGCTGCGGCGGTGGTGGAAGGAGGTGGCGCGGAAGAACGGCGACAGAGGGGCGGGGAGAGAAGAGGAGAAGAAGAGAAATGAGGAAGAAAAAGGGATTAGTCGATCGATATCCGCCTTTTTGCGACGGAATTTAATGTCCGTCATAAACCAACCCTAATTCCGTCGCAAAAATATAAATTCAGAATAATAAAATAATTTTATAAAATTTTATTAAATGTCCGTCGCAAAATAATAACAATTCCGTCGCAAAATGTCCCGCCAAGTGGAAAAATTGGTACCAAACTGTCCCGCCAAATGTCCCGTCACAAACAATAAAACATCCGTCGCAAACGTAAATTTGCGACGGAAATAATGTCCGTCGCGAAAATTCCGTCGCAAAACTGCTGTTTTTTTTGTAGTGTCTATGACTGGGTATGTGTTTACTTTGTGTGGTTCTGTGGTGAGTTGGAAAGCAACTCTACAGGGGTCAGTGACCTTGTCTACTACTGAAGCAGAGTACATGGCGTTGACAGAAGCAGCAAAGGAGGCAATCTGGTTGAAAGGGCTAGTCAATGATCTTAGTTTGCATCAAGATCAAGCCAAGGTGTATTGTGACAGTCTCAGTGCAATTTGTTTGGCTAAGGATCAGGTCCATCATGAGATGACCAAGCACATTGATGTCATATACCATTTTCTTAGAAATGAGAGGAGGGTTAAGGTGGAGAAAATCAGCACTGATGTGAATCCTGTTGATATGTTCACAAAACCTGTACCAAGGAGCAAGTTTCGATTATATACAGAGCTTCTTTGAATATCAACAAGCTGTTGAATCGGCTCAGGAATACTCGGTGAGAATGGCGAGGCGGTGAGGTATTCAAATCTGGTGACAAAGAAAGGTTTTGGCATTTAAGTATGCATCTGGTCAGTTGGTGTTTAGTTGAAGTCAAAGGTGGAGATTTGTAATGGTGACTTAAACTAAAGCTACTGAATTTGGGGAAACATATGGTCAGTAGGCTACTGAGGAGGCTACTGAGTTTCTGGGTTTAAGTATGGTGAGTTATAGTGGGCCTGATCAACCTACTGAGGCAAGCTAGCTAAAGTTCGAGTCCATTGGGCTTGTCTGGGTTTTACTTGGAGAGCAAGTAAACATTATCTGTTTCCGTTTGGATAAGTTAGTGTGTGGACTTTTTTAAGTCGGATAGGGTTGGCTTCCTTAAGCCTATAAATACCGTGTGATAAATTGTAACTTGTAATCTGTAACCTCTACGATATAGTGAATCATCTTTGTCCGTGGATTAGTCGGCACATTGCCGGATACCATGTTAAAACTCGTGTTCTTCTTGTTTCTGTTTCTGTTTTGGTTTTGGTTCTTGTCTTTGCATGTTTATTTACATCTCTTAATCACAATCACCATCAACTCTTGACGATCCGTTATAACACTATAAAATTTAAGACCCACACTACTTAAGGGTAACTATCTTAACAAATTTTCTAGCATTTGGCCTTGCGTTCGTCCCACTGATAGGCCATGATGATCTTTCTCTACTCTTCAACTCGTCGGGACCCCAACTTACAGAAAAACTGATAATCTTCATTCTTAATATCCTCCTTTTATTCGTTTTTCCCAAATTATTTCTCTTCCGTGTCAAGAAATCTAGTATTTGTCCATCTTCACACAAAACTTGAAAATCATCAGTAATATATTCGGAACATAACTTTTTCTAACGAAATAGATATGAAAAATGGGTGTAAAATATCCCATAACCGAGATCTATCCCGAAATGGGTATATATCCACATACAATCCATCTGTTTGATAATCCCATGAAACATAACCATCGAGCGTAAATGATTCGAGCTTTGGTGTTGCACCTTTCAAAATCTGAGATACATGTGAGAATTGTGGTGGATAATCCCTAAATCGGTATTCCAAGACTTTTAATTCAGGAGCCCAAATCACCAATCCATCATGAATCTAGGTTCAACTCTTCGAGATTCGGAAAACCAGAAAACGGCTCCTTGTAAAAATAGAACTCATTCCCATCCTTAAATTCAAAGCATTCAAGGTATAATACTTTTAGACTTGGTAAACAAAAGGGTTTCGGAATAATCGTACCTCCACCATCGCATTCCAGTCTTAGCTTACGTAGAGATCGAGATTCGAAAAAGCTCTGAGGAAAATGGAATAGTTTGGGAGAGTGATATGCAGCCAAATCAAGTTCTTCAGCATTGTGACTAGCTGCATAATGAATACAACTCTCAACAAAAATAGGATCAACATTCACATTAAATGCTAACCGGAATTTACCAATTTTGATGCTGTCAACACGATTAGATAAGACTCCATCCACAATACGAACATAGTGAAGCAAGGCATCTTGTCGAGTATACCGGACATTCAAGTGATTTTCCCTTTGGTATTTATCGAAGTCGAAATCGAAATCTTCAAGAAAATTCCAGATTGGTTTCCACGTTCTCGACAAGATGCTTGTGCGAATGGCGGATTTTAAGTCGGGAAAAGAGAGGATTTTGCAGAGAACTGTATCCGGTAATGTGCTGATTCTGTCATCGTTGTTATTGTGACTTTTCTTGGACCAAATTTTGGTGGGGTTGGTAAATTTTAACTTGAGAAAGGTGAAAATTTTAGAGATAATTGGATTGGGCAATTTGCTCATTCTGTTTTCATGATTCATTTTAGTGGAAAATGTCTATCTAACATCTTCATTCAATTATTATCAATAATTTATGGAATCCAGTCTAGTCTTCATTCAAAGTCAAAAAAAAAATAAATTTGATAGTCAATCTTGAATTTTACAGTACGTTTGAATGAAAAATAAAAAAAATTAGCGGGACTAATATGCCCTTAATGAGCATCGCTGAGCTTAGCGTCTTAAGTTACCGATTTTGTCGCTCTTTCCATTACCACCGAACTCATCGCCGGAAAAAATTTATACCAGAATCAATACCTCTAGTTCTCAGCCTAGAATCATACCAATAGACTCACACAAAACCTGAAGAAAAAAGATCCGTAAATATTGATTATTGTTTTTGCAGTTGAAGGGTGCATATGAGCTTGGTTCATTGAAATTGTTGCTGCAGGATTATATGTAACGGAAAGAATTAGGCTCTCCCTTTTCTAATCCGGTCAATTCGGCACCATTGCATGCAAAGCAAATTCCAGATTGGGGCGACGAGGATTATAATTCAGCCATTGCAGAAGAAACTTCAATTGAGGAGGTTGGAGATGTCGATAAATTGCTAGAATCAAAAGAAAATGGTGGTGATGATGGTAAAATTGTCTCGCCAAATGCAGTCCGCAAGGTGTTCAACGAATTGTCCCAGCCGTTCATCAAGGCAACAAAAACATATAAATTAATTGATAAAGATTTAGATGTCGTAATCGAAAGCCACATTACAGCTCGACAAATCGAATGAGCCAGTTTGTGTAGGTTTGAAATCCTTTTTTGGACTAATGGTTATAAAATGATTTTGTTTGTCTTAGAATTGAGTTTTTAGTTTGATAGATTGATGAAAATAAAAGATCTGATAAAGCTGCTTTTGATGGTTGAAGGCTGATGTTTTATTGCTGAACTGATATAGATCTTGTGTTACAAATATTGATCTTGTGATACTAATTCTGTGATACGGATACTAATCTTGTGTTACTGATACTGATTTTGTGATACTGATATTGTGATACCGATACTGCTTTCTGTGATATTGATACTGATTTTATTATTGTTCAAATGAATTTTAGTTTACGGTTTGTTTTGGTTGTAATCAATAAAGGTGTTAAAGGTGAATTTATACGATCTATAACGCTATATGTTATGCTAATTTATCTCGTATTAGTATGAATTTGTATAAGAAACAAGTGTTTAATGGATTTATTGCGCGAATGATACGTTGAAAGAGTTAATCGGAAAATAGATTGATTTATGTGATTTAATTGTTATTTCATGATTATTTGAGCGTGATTACATTTTGCGATGTTTCTATGTGTGTAGATACATGTTTGAAGCTCAAAGGATGCTCACAAGTTGATTAAAGTTCGAGTAAATTAATGATGGAAAAGATAATGAAGGAATTGGATATGATAATAGAGATAGAGATGAAGGAATCTAGATAAAGTTGATCCGGATGGCGTCCATCGGCTGAACTAGCGCCCGAGTGGGCGGGCGTTTGACATTCAGGCAGCGTCCAGAGAAGCCTTTACATTCAGGATGATCATATTTTTCCTGGACGAAGCGTCCAATTTAAGAAGAAGGACGGGCGCCTCGATCCGGCTTCGGCCCGACTCGAAGAAGATTACACCAGGATGGACGGCGTTCTTTATTCGGACGGGCGTCCGGCCGCCGACTTGGTGAAACCGACCTAGTTTTCTATATAAAAGCGTGTTTTCTCCCCAATATCATCATATATTAAAACCCTAAAACCACAGGGGCGGCCA
Source organism: Gentiana macrophylla (assembly GCA_026214975.1). Classification (NCBI taxonomy): domain Eukaryota; kingdom Viridiplantae; phylum Streptophyta; class Magnoliopsida; order Gentianales; family Gentianaceae; genus Gentiana; species Gentiana macrophylla. Next base: position 46,368,071 of record CM047808.1, on the reverse strand, counting down.
AGCTGCGTTTTCCTTTAGTTTTCATTGAGTTTTACTCAATTATTTCAATACACGTTTACTATAAACAATTCGATATTCGAAGAAGATGCTAAGAGGCTAGGCCTCCATTGAACAAGCGTTGTGAAGCCGTCCGATTCAACTATTCAGTTTCTTTCCGTGATTATTTTGTGAGTACTTACTACGAGTTGTTCCTTTATCATGCTTTACGTTGTTTATTGCAATTTATGTCGAAAGATGCTTGCTCTATTGATCGTTTAATTGATGAGAATCACGTTAGGCGTTAGATCACCACGATAAAGGATAGATATTTGATCTAATTAACGAGAGTTGTTAGGTTAGATTTCTAGGTTAGGAATTGAGAGATTTCACACCTTGAATTGAGGCGTTAATCTTTAGATCGAAAGATATAGATTAATAGACGAACTGGCCTAAGAAATTAGGGTTCATACTTTTGAATAGGTGAATCACAACTTGACTAGTAATCACGAGATAATCTGAATTGAAATTGAGCGTTGATAGGATAGGTGGATCACTCGCTTGTTCGTTTAAGTAAATTATTGATTTTAAATCCTTTGAATCGAATTGCTTAGCTTAGTTAATTTTACATTGCATACTTAGAATAGGGTAGTTCAAATTGGTTCGCAACCCGTATCCTTCACGGCTTTAGATCATCTCTTCATCCGATTTACGTTTTAGTTAAGTTTTATTTTCGTTTCATCCATTTGTTTAGTTTAGTAATAGTGACATAGGTTAGTTAGATAAAACTAGAAATCACAATCGTTAGGTTCCCGTAAGATCGACCCGGCATTAACCGCTATTGCTACGATCCTTATACTTGAGGTTAACCGGATTATTACTTGTTTATTTTGTGTTGATAAAATCCGTGACAAGTTTTTGGCGCCGTTGCCGGGGAACCGGACGGTTGTCTAGTTTTTTTTTTTTTTTCTTCTTTTCTTCGTTTTTACGCTTTTTATGTTATTTTTTTGTCCTGTTTTTAATTCATTTTAAATTTCCTGTTTTAATTGATAAACGTTTAGGTAATTAGTTAATTAGGATTTTAGTTTAAGCATTAAGGTTCTCTGGTGATTAGTTCTCCCCTCTATCTCTTCCTCTCTTGCTGTTCTATTCGGATTATTACTTTCCTGTTATTCTCTGCAATTTTTTTCCCTGCTTCTGTTCTACTTTTCCCGCTACCAAACGGGCGTTTGGGATATTGGACGCCCGTCCGCTGGAAAATTATCAACTCTGTTCTGTTTTATTCACTTAGACGAGCGTCCATAATATTTGGACGCCCGTCCAAGTATTTTACCTTTCAGACAGCGTTTGGACCATTAGGACGCCCGTCCATTCTAAAACTTCACCGGACGCCCGTCAAATTATTGGGCGTCAAATCAGCCCTCGCTTTCCTTTAATAATTTTGTTTCCTTTCCCTTTCTCTTCTTTAGTTTTTCTTTTAATCTCTAGTCTAAGTTTTTAATTTTTCTTTAGTTATTAGTTTTTAGGTTCAACATCTTGAGTACTGTGTCGGTTTATGCAAACTCGAAGTCAGAAAGGACCACTGTTCTTTCACCTGACCTCGAGCGGACCATAGTCCGGCCCAATAAGCGAAGGCCGTTTGCCGATCCTTCGGCGAAGGAAGTTTGACCGAGCAAGAAATCGAACAAGATCTAATAAAGGAAATTGAAGCTCTCGTAATAATGGGCGAGGATAGCGGACGTTGGTCGACTATGCCATGCCTGGTGCGATCGCAATCCTTGGCTATCGTCTTACCAGCCATTACTGCACAAACTTTTGAACTCAAGCCGGGACTTATCCAGATGATGCAGCATGCATCAATTTTTCATGGCTATCAATCAGAGAATCCGCATACTCATTTACACACATTCTTGGAGATATGCGGTACCACACGCATCAAAGGGTAAATGATGATGCCATCAAACTAAAACTCTTTCCATTTTCCTTGAAGGAGAAGCTAAAGAGTGGTACACTTCTCTCTCCCTCCGAATCCATCAATACATGGGCTGAACTCGAGAGAGTTTTGAGTCGAGATTTCCCACCTTCAAAGACATTTCGGTGTTTAAGCGAGATATTCACTTTTTATCAAAAGAAAATGAGTCGTTCTTTGAATGTTGGAAGAGATTCAAGTCTCTTCTTAGGAAATGTCCCCACCATGGCTTGCATTTGCAAAGGCAAGTCAATACTTTCTTCGATGGGTTGACCGAGCTTACAAAGGCATGGTCAATAGTTCATCTGGTGGAGCATTTAAGAAAACGCTGAAGAGGATGGGCCTTTGTTTGAGGACATTGCGAAGTACAATTACGCCCCTCTTATCGAGGCAATTCAAGCGCCTCCTCCTCCTAAGGTTGAGGAGGTTAACATGCAAAGTTTGATCGCCATGCTCTGAGGCAAATGGCAACTTCCCAAGCTCCAAATCCGATGAATCAAACTCCTACTTTTCCACAGAACCCTCGGGTTCTATCATGTGAAAATTCTTTGTCAGATTGGCCATATGAATGGCGGTGTCAATTTAGTCCTCTACACCTTATCAAGTGAATCGTCCATGATTATGGGCGGTACAATCAAGTTACATGTCGAATTGTAACGAGGTGGGGCACACTTCTAAATTACGTCCTATGAATGGACGAATGCGTATGAATGCATTCTATGGCCGAACAACGAGAGATTCAATCGGTTTCTGGTCGTGAGCAGTTTCCAAAACCAAGGGTTCAATACATCGTCGAACGTCAATCCTAATTAATTTTAATTGAATCAATTTCAATAGAAACCCTGGATTTAATCGAGAATCAAACCTCGAATTTTTCCAATCCTACGCAAAAATTCAATCGAAATTGGCCTTCCAATCCAAATTCTCAATTTCAAGGTCGGGCCGGCCAGACCTTATTCTTCAAATTCTCAAAACCCTCAAGGCCCCTCCACCTACCAATCTTGAAGCTAAGTTGGAGGAGCAAAGCAAAAGTATTCAACTCACGATGAATACGAACAAGAGTCCTGGAGAGGCAAATAGGACAACTGGGTGAGCGGTTAGCTTCCAGGACCGTCAGCCGTGGCAATTTGCCGATTTACGGAAAAGAATCCAAAAGCGGTCGAGGTTGCTCAGGCCGACATAAGCAACAATCAATGCACCGACCTCATGCCAACAATGCAATACGGTAAAGAGAGGAGGCCGGTCACGATGAATTTAAGAAGTGGCACTCGGTGAGTGGCCCCCGGCTTTCGAGGAAACCACTAGCCCCTCCGCCACCGATAAGGCAGGAGGGGAAGTTGAGCAACCACTATCCCCTATCCTGCAAGAGCGTACTCGGGTGGCTGATCCCCCGAGGGATGAAAGAGTTGAAACACCTCAGGTGGCTAAGCCCCTGAGAAAAGAAGATTCGGTTGAGAGTCGGTGGTGATCCACGACCAAAGCGACGTCTGAAAAAGTTGTGAGGTGGAAAGATCTCGGAAAACAAGGCCGTAAGTGCATCCTCAAAGAAAGTATTTTCCGAGAGTGACCTTAAAAAACTTCCGTTCCCACCGAGGAAGAGCAACATCCCTCTGAGTGAAGATAAGAAATATGAAAAGGTGCTTAACCTTTTGAAAAATACTCAGGTAAATCTGCCATTATCCGAGGTCTTGGTCGAGATGCCTAAGTATACAAAATTCATCAAGGATGTTGTGTCTTCGAAAAAGAAATTGGAAGGCATGGAAAGGAGAATTGGTGAGGATTGTTCCTTGATAAATCATCAAGACTTGCCAACCAAGAGAGGTGACCCAGGCAAATTTGTGCTCACATTGCAAATGGGAGGCCTAGTCTTCGAATTCCTTATGTGATCTGGGTGCATCCATCGACTTGATGCCATTGTCCGTTTGCAATCGGCTTGGTTTACTGAGTCTCTAGAACCCACTACTATGAACTTGCGGTTCATTGATAGGGAGTCTAAGAAAGCTTCAGGATCCTTAGGGACGTATTAGTTCAAATAGATAGGTTTACCTTTCCGGTTGACCTGCACGTCTTAGATATTGAGAAAAGTGAAAATGTCCTCTCGATTCTCGGAAGACCTTTTCTATCTACGACTAGGGCCCTCATCGATTGTGATGGTGGGCACGTCACCATTCGAGTTGGTGATCGGAGGTGAGCTATAGTGTTTCAAAATCTATCAATATACCTTACGGATCTCCAACCGGTCGTTCCATTGAGAGACGTCTGATGACTTCAATGACCTCATGGATAATCCAGTCTTGGCTGTAGAAGCGGAATATGAGCGATTGATCGATAATCTGAATAGTCATGGTATGGTTAATCTAGACCAGTTAGCAGCTGATTTTGAGGATGAGCTAAGAGAAGAAGCCTTGGCAGTAGGACCACTAAGTAAGCTCAGCGATGTTGAGTTGAAGAGTGGTGATCTTAAATCAAGTCTAGAGAGAACCCCTGTAGACTTGGTTCTCAAGCCGTTGCCTAAACATCTCAAGTATGTATTTCTAAGAGAAGGTGACAAGCTTCCTTTGATCATCTCTGCCAAGCTATCTCGTATATAAGAGCTTAAAGCTGTTAAACGTCTTGCGCCAAAAATGAAAAAGCCTTTGGATGGCGGTGGGAGATATCCGAGGATATCTCCCGACATCTGTATGCACAAGATCAAGGCGAGGAGGGTGCAAAGCGAGTTAGGATGACCTCAGAGAAGACTCAACCCTCACATGCAAGAAGTAGTCAAGAAGGAGATCATTAAACTTCTAGATATGGGTATCATTTACGCCATTGCTGACAGTGAATGGGTTTCCCCGACTCAGGTAGTCCCCAAAAAAGGGGGAATTACTATTGAGAAGAATAAGAAGGGAGAAGAGATAGCATTGAGGCTCGTTCTTGGATCAGAGTATGTATCGATTATCGAAAGCTCAATGAGGTCACACTGAAAGATCATTTTCCCATTCCATTCATTGACCGGATGCTTGAGCGTCTGGCGGGGCACGCGATTCTCTATCGCTTCTGGATGGATATTCGGGATACTTCCAGATACCCATCGATCCTGTTGACCAAGAGAAGACCACTTTCACACCGCCCCTATGGTACATTCGCCACACAGCGGATGCCATTTGGTCTCTGTAATGCTGACCACCTTTCAAAGGTGTATGATGGCAATCTTTGACGGGCTAGTTGAAAAGTGCATGGAGATTTTTATGGATGACTTCTCGGTCTTTGGTCACTCCTTCGATGATTGCCTCGATAATCTTGATCGGGTGTTGTCAAGATGTGTGGAAAAGGACTTAGTGCTTAATTGGGAAAAATGCCATTTCATGGTAGATGAAGGTATAGTCCTTGGCCACAAAGTGTCCGCCAAAGGTATCGAAGTAGATAGGGCCAAGGTAGAAGCTATTGAGAAGATGAGTTATCCTAAGAATGTTCGGGAAGTCCGAGGTTTTCGGACATGTCGGCTTCTATAGGAGGTTCATCCGAGAATTTTCAAGGATCGCCAAGCCCTGTCTACCTTACTAAAAGAAGACGTTACTTTTGATTTTGATGATAGTTGCAAGCACGCGTTTGAGGAGCTCAAAAAATCGCGTCGATCTCTCGCTCCAATTCTTATTTCACCTGGATGGAACTTGCCCTTTGAGCTTATATGCGATGCATCCAACTATCTTTGTTAGTGCGATCTTAGAACGGCGAATCGAAGGAAAGTTCCGACCTATCTATTACGCCGACCACACGTTGAATCCTTCGCAAGTTAACTATCGACTACGAAAAGGAATTATTGGCCGTAGTGTTTGCTATGGACAAGTTCCGTAGTTACTTGTTAGGTGCTCAAGTGATCGTGTGTGGATGATCACGCCGCTTTGCGGTATCTCGATGACTAAAAAGGATGCTAAACCGCGCCATCTGCGTTGGATATCGACCCTACAAGAGTTTGACGTTCAAATCAAAGACAAGAAGGCGGTGAGAATGTAGTAGCGGATCATGTGTCTAGGATGTTAAATGAGGAAAAGAATGAACCGGATGATATAGATCTTTACTTTCCTCTAGAAAACATCATGTTGATCGATGGCCGTTCTCCCGATGTTCCTTGGTACTCCTCCATTGTGAACTACCTTCATGCCAAATACCTTGATCTGAAATGTCTTATCAAGAGAAGAAGAAGTTCTTCTACGATATGAAATATTCGTTTGGGATGAACCTTACCTTTTCAAGACTTGCAAAGATGGTTTCTTTGAGGAGGTGTGTTCGAATCGAGCAACGCGATATAATCGAGCAATGCCATAGTGGACCCACTGGTGGTCACTTTGGTCCTTGGAAAGCGATTTGCGAAGATCTTTCAATCCGGTTTTTATTGGCCAACGATCTTTAAAGACACAGAAGCTTTCTGTAGAGCTTGTGATCGTTGTCAAAGAACCGGAGCTTTGACAAGGCGATTTGACATGCCTTTGAAACCCATCCTTGAATGCGAAGTCTTTGATGTTTGGGGCATCGATTTTATGGGACCATTCCCATCATCTTGTGGCAACAAATACATCTTAGTCTGCGTTGACTATGTTTCGAAATGGGTGGAGGCAGTAGCCACTCCTCACAATGATCACAAAACGGTCATGAAATTCCTAAAGAAAAATATATTCGTGAGGTTTGGATGCCCACGTGCCTTGATCAGTGATGAAGGGACGCATTTTTCAGAATCGACCTTTGGAAAAAGTCCTCGAGAAGTATGGTGTTCGTCACAAAGCGGCACACCATATCATCCGATGACTAGTGGTCGAGTTGAGCGAAGCAACGAGCTTGAAGAAGATCCTGGAGAAGACGGTAAGTGCTTGATCATAGAAAGGATTTGAGTTTGAAGTTGGATGATATGTACTTTGGGCTTACAGAATCGCTTATAAAACCCTATGGGTACATCTCCATATCAAATGGTCTACGGAAACCATGTCATCACACTGTCGAGTTAGAGCATAGAGCTTATTGGGCTACAAAGTTTCTCAACTTTGATTCCTAATCTTGTGGAAAACATCGACAACAGCTGATTACATGAGCTAGGCAGTCGGACTCCAAGCTACTGAAAGCGCCAGGATTAGTAAGGACAAGATGAAGCTACTCCACGATGCTAAGATTAAGAAGAGAGAATTTCAAGTCGGCGAACAAGTTCTTCTATACAATTCTAGGTTACATTTGTTTCCTGGAAAGTTGAGGACACGTTGGTCCGGCCCCTTCGAGATTCTCCAAATTATTCCTGGAGGCGTTTTAGAACTACGAGGTTATGGAGACCAGCCGTTTCGAGTAAACGGTCAGAGGTGCAAGCATTACATTGGTGAACCCAAGGTGAAACCTTTGACTGTTCGATTTCTCGATATCCTCGGGTGTAGCACCCCTAAAGTCGACGAGTTTGACGAGTTTTCGCCCGACTTGTTTTCTGAGGATGACGGTTGTGATAAATCTGAGGAGGTTCTAGCTGGTAGTTGGGATATGGAAGAGTATTGGAAGGAGCGTCAACGCAGATGTCATCAAAAGCTTCAGAAGACGAAGAAGTCAACCATGGGGAAGTTTAAACGTATTTGGAAAGCTATCAAAGATCTAACCCCATGTGTTAAGTGCTGTTTCTGCAGCCGAACTACTGATCAAAGTTTAGACGAGGTAGTGGCAGGCAGAAAAGTCAAATGGCCTGATCCAGGCTGAGTTTTTAACAGTGTCGAGCTAACGACATTAACCAAAAGCGCTACTAGGAGGCATCCTAGATATCCCTTATTATATTAGCTAGGTTCTGTTCACGCTATTAGTGTTTTATTTTGAGTTTTAGTTTGATTAAGTTTTAGCTAACTAAGTTGTTCTATTGTTATCTGTCAGTTAGTGTGCTTTTAGGTATGGATTACGGAGTTCTTCCTGAGGAGTTCCCCCTCATTAGTCGGATCCCGCTGATCACAGTAGATGATGGACCGGGAGGCACTATAGTTCTTCATGTAGATTTTGACATTAGCACCCAGGTTAAGACCATCACGTACGTTATCATTGTTCCACCATGTTCGGGGAGGCAAATGAGTTCACATCGAGGAGTTGCAGGAGGCCATAGGGCGTCCTTACACGATCCTTAATGATCCTATCTTTGTGAGATCTAGCGCCGGTACTACAAGCTTCATATTTTAGAGGTTTAGAGGTAGCCGGAGATGGTAGGGTGTGCAAGGCGACTATGATTTCCCTCACCGCTATTGATATGCTTAAATCGTCTCATCCGTTTGGTGGATTGGGGACGAGATTTATCTTGACTAGCGTTAGTTAGGTTTGTTTCGTCGAGCCCCGACGTAAAACAAAAGCGCGCAGTGGGAGGCAACCCCTTGTTTTCTATTTGTCTTTATTTACCTTTTTCGTGATTTTATGTACTTTGTTTAATTTGAATTGGTATTTCTTCAATTTTAATTAAGTTTAATAAGAAATTGCGTTTTGGATTTGAGTTGTATGGATTTTTTTATTTTTTTGATATTTTTGGCGCTTTTGCGCTTGGGCGCCCGTCCAAAATTATGGACGCCCGTCCGCGCCTTGACAAACCTTTGGGACGAAGCGCCCACTAAGCTGGACGCCCGCCCGAATTCCTCCTCCAATCTCGTATGTGATTTGAATTGTTGGACGAAGCGTCCACTTATCGGGCGGCCGTCGCTTCGTCTCGACTTCCCAGTGGGCGTCCGTCGGGCCGAGTTGGATGAGCGTCCAACCTATGCCTTTATATACCCTTTCTTCGAATGAGAACTCACTTTTCTGAATTTTCAAAAGCAGAACCGTTTCCTCTCCCCTTTCTGACCTAAAATCCGCGATTCTAAACCATTTTGAGCGATTCGAAGTGCTCCAGGCCGCTCTTAACCCCCTCTCTTTGATTCTCATAACCAAATCCCCCAACACACAATATTTTTGGAGAATCCGCACCCATTGTAGCCCGAATTTTAAGAAAAAAATTCGATTTTGGGGCTTGTGTTGGTGTTGTTTGGACTACGTCTCACCTCGATCGACATCTCCTCATTCTACGTGGTAAGTTAGTAGCAACTTTTCTAGTTTTTTTTCACGTTTTTGCGAGTTCGATTTTTGGGTCGGCTCGTTCACTTGACTATCATCTTAATCCGTTTTTCTACTGTTTTTGTGTTTCTTTCTTCTCTGTTTTGGTGATGTGATGTTGTGATGGGTGGTGAATGGGTTGTTTGATGATGATGGTTGTGGTTGTGGTTGGGTTGCTTTGAAATCCCGCTTTGGATGATAAACGGGTGTCTTGTTGTGAATTGGGGTTGTTTCGGCTTAGTCTAGGTTTGAGAATGGTGCATAAGGAGGTAGCTAAGAGGCATGGAAAAGGGGTTGCTAAGGAACCTTCTAAGAAAAGGAAGGGTGTAGACCCCACTATAGTCAATCCTAATCAAGGAATTCGCATTGGTGAGCGTCAGAGCCTTCCTAGAGGTCAAACTAGAGTTCCTGTCCACGACGAGCCTGAACCTGGTGCGAGGCGATGATGAGCCGTTAGTGAGGATGCAAACTAGAGGCGGCGAAGCTCGGGGTGAGCGGGTAGACAATGAACTGAGGGAGACGAGGCGGTTAGGCGGAGAGTGAGGCTGCTATCCCTATGCCCTTTGCTCGTAGGTTCATCAATGCTACGGCGATGGAGGTCTATAATAAGCATTATTTGACTCGGACGATGTTGGTCGAAGCGAGCCGTTCTAAACACGAAGGTGGACCCAGCGTTTGTGAAATTGTTAACGGACGAGGAAGTGGGGGCTTTGATGAAAACTCCTAGAACCCGGTTAATGCTACGGTAGTCCGTGAATTTTATGCTAATTGCTCGAGAGACGGACTTGGCGTACCGGAGTTGTGACGGTTCGGGAGTTCAGTGCCGTTTACACGCGGTTATCAATGGAAGAAATGGATTGGGTCTTTTTGAGGCTTGGACTATAAGGAGGCCATTAAGGCTAAACAAGGCGCGGTGAGGATCCACTGGAGGAATTACGGTTGTTGGTATGCCCGGAGGTGCCGTGGGCGCTTAGACCGGGTGGGGCTAGAAAGGAACTAGTGACCACGAGGCTGGACGGAAGATTGGAAGGTTCGATGTCGGTTTATCGAGACCGGTTGTTACCTAAAAACAACTCGACTCATTTCCATATTGGAGACCTTGGGATGCTTTATGCCTTGAACTTCAAACTTAATGTCGACGTGGGACAAGCTATTTTCGACGAGGTTGCCATGAATCAGAAAGTGTATACTAGGTGTTTGATTTGTCCGCATTTGATACACGGCCTATGTCAAGATGCTAAAGTTCCCGAGTACAAGACCGATCATAAACCCAAGAATCCAAGGTTCTTGCAACGGGGAGAAGGCAAAGCCTACCGATCAAAGCGAGACCGAGTTACCACGTGAGTGCGGTTCTTCCCCTGCACCGCCGCCGATTCCTTCCTTGTCTAGTTTATCTCCTGCGGAGAGGGTTCGGTATAGCATGGCTAGTAGTCTTCGGGATTGGATGGTGATATCCAGGAGACGCAAAAAGAACATGATGTATGTCTTTGAAGTGCATTGTGGAGGGCAAGAAACCGAGGGATATGAATATTTTCGAGGGAGAGTGGTACGGAGTTCGTCTTTTCCGATCGCGATCGAAGCGAGGTCATTGCCGATGTGCTTGAAGCGGAGAGGAGCCACGATGATGAGGAGGTAGTGGAGAAGAGACCTCACGGGACTGATCGCCCGGTTACACTGGCCGGCACCTTCATCGACGACGTCTACGGCTGCTGTACCTTCCACTGACCCTACTACTGCTGCTGATTCTACTGTTCCCCCTTCGGCTGAGCCTGCTCCGGGCCTTTCTTGAGCTTTATATGTTTTTTTTTAGTTTTTGTGATTTCATGTCGCACATTCATGCTACCTGTACTTTCATTTTCTACATTTACGGATCATGTAAGCCATATGGCGCCCCGACATTCTGTTTTGATTTGTATTAACCTTCTGGTCACTATTTTATCTGCTTACCGATGTTTCTTTTATCTATTCGATTTCAATTTATTACCTTTTTCATTATTACGATTTATACCCCCTTGTTCCCCCGAGGTATTTTTGGTTTCTCGAGTGGTGCAGATCTAGTTTTTGTCGAGCTTTCGGTTGAGTGCAGTTTGGGCGTTGTTTCTTTTCATGCTCGGCACGACCAACGGCTCGATTTTTCTCTGAAATCGGCTAAGTTTCTTTCTCTTTCGTTCTGCACAACATGAGGACATGTTGTCGTTTAAGTGTGGGGGAGGGGAATGTTTGATACGTATCTACACATTTGCTTATATCACTATGTTTCTATGCAAAATGAGCTAAAATTTTCGAATTTTTCGACACTTTTGTTTTCGTTTTGTCCCGAGTAGGCGATTCAATTTAATGTTCGTTATTTTATACTTATTTAATTTGTATATCACATGTTTGGTAGGTCCGTTGTTTCACACGATCTATTTTTCACGAGCCATAGTGGATGATGAGCTAATTTATAAAGTTATACCCCTTTTCGAATGAGTGATTTTTGATTATCTTATAAGTCATGTACTTAGTGCTACATGTATATCTCGAGACTTATGATGGTTTGTATTTAGTTCCGAGTTTGTTATCTTTGTGAATATCGAAAGTTTGAATGTGATAAGTAATACGTAGCTAATGTCATTTGAAAAAGTTGAATTAAATAAATAAGATGGGTGTGTCGGAAGCTAGTCGATGATTTGAGTGAGGTAGGGTATACCACGTATGTCCTATGCCACTATGATGACTAAAAGCTCACGACAGTTAGAAAAAGCTGCCTTATGATTGGAGTAAGGTAGGGTATTATCTCGAAATGTCCTATTCTGCTATGACCGGGCAATAGCTCATTCTAATGTGTGTTTAAGTGAAATAATTAAATCCACTTATGAAAGTACTGTTATGAAATTGATATGAGACTAAGTTATCGTCTATCTTATCCCCAGTATAAACTGTCAGATATGCTGTAGGAATTACCCTCTGAGTATTTCAGAAAGGCCCTAGATATGTTCAATCATTCTTTTCGGGATATGTCACGTTTGTAGGGTGCATCTTATGAGTGTCATTTATCGCTAGTCTACGAGGGGGTATTAGCTAGTTTTGCTTTGAGTTCTCAAGCTTGGACTTAGTGGAAGTTTTCTATGGCTTTGCACGCACACCGTGGTGAACTTCTGATTTACTGGATCTGTGTTATATATGTGGAGATGTCTGTTTTTTTTCCGAGCCTTATTTTTGTTTTGTTTTGCTCGGGACGAGCAAAAGCTTAAGTGTGGGGGAGTTGTTAAAGGTGAATTTATACGATCTATAACGCTATATGTTATGCTAATTTATCTCGTATTAGTATGAATTTGTATAAGAAACAAGTGTTTAATGGATTTATTGCGCGAATGATACGTTGAAAGAGTTAATCGGAAAATAGATTGATTTATGTGATTTAATTGTTATTTCATGATTATTTGAGCGTGATTACATTTTGCGATGTTTCTATGTGTGTAGATACATGTTTGAAGCTCAAAGGATGCTCACAAGTTGATTAAAGTTCGAGTAAATTAATGATGGAAAAGATAATGAAGGAATTGGATATGATAATAGAGATAGAGATGAAGGAATCTAGATAAAGTTGATCCTGGACTGGCGTCCATCAGCCTGAACTAGCGTCCAGAGTGGACGGGCGTTTGACATTCCAGACGAGCGTCCAGGAGAAGCCTTTACATTCAGGATGATCATATTTTTCCTGGACGAGCGTCCAATTTAAAGAAGGACGGGCGTCTGATCCAGCTCGGCCCGACTCGAAGAAGATTACACCAGACTGGACGAGCGTTCGCCTATTCCGGACGGGCGTCCAGCCGCCGACTTGGTGAAACCGACCTAGTTTTCTATATAAAGCGTGTTTTCTCCCCAATATCATCATATATTAAAACCCTAAACCCTAGGGGCGGCCAAGCTGCGTTTTCCTTTAGTTTTCATTCAGTTTTTACTCAATTATTTCAATACACGTTTACTATAAACAATTCGATATTCGAAGAAGATGCTAAGAGGCTAGGCCTCCATTGAACAAGCGTTGTGAAGCCGTCCGATTCAACTATTCAGTTTCTTTCCGTGATTATTTTGTGAGTACTTACTACGAGTTGTTCCTTTATCATGCTTTACGTTGTTTATTGCAATTTATGTCGAAAGATGCTTGCTCTATTGATCGTTTAATTGATGAGAATCACGTTAGACGTTTTAGATCACCACGATAAAGGATAGATATTTGATCTAATTAACGAGAGTTGTTAGGTTAGATTTCTAGGTTAGGAATTGAGAGATTTCACACCTTGAATTGAGAGCGTTAATCTTTAGATCGAAAGATATAGATTAATAGACAATCGGCCTAAGAAATTAGGGTTCATACTTTTGAATAGGTGAATCACAACTTGACTAGTAATCACGAGATAATCTGAATTGAAATTGAAGCGTTGATAGGATAGGTGGATCACTCGCTTGTTCGTTTAAGTAAATTATTGATTTTAAATCCTTTGAATCGAATTGCTTAGCTTAGTTAATTTTACATTGCATACTTAGAATAGGGTAGTTCAAATTGGTTCGCAACCCGTATCCTTCCGGCTTTAGATCATCTCTTCATCGCTTTACGTTTTAGTTAAGTTTTATTTTCGGTTTCATCCGCTGTTTAGTTTAGTAATAGTGACATAGGTTAGTTAGATAAAACTATATTTCCTGGCTTTGGATTAGCAATCCTCCGTCCAGTTATTTCTCCGTTCTAGTTTAGGTTTAGGTTTAGAAGAATTAATTAGATTAGATTCAACATCCCTTTTCCCTGAGGATCGATACCCGTACTTATCCAACTTTACTAGCAACTACCCGGTATTCGGCCGGTTAGGAGGTAGTTTTGCATGGTAGTATAGGTTTTATAAATTTTCTTTTGTTTTAATGATGCAAAATCTCCCCAACAAAAGTGGCGCCGTTGCCGGGGAATAGGTGTCATGTTGAATCTAGTTTTGTTAGTTCTCGATTTTGTTACGTTTTATTTTTGTTTTTAATAAAAGTAGCGTATACCAAGTTGAGAGTTTTTATTTTGCCGTGTTTCGATGACCGTTAGGTTAAGAATGTGCAAAAGTTTTTTACTCAACTTGTTTTACGTGAAGTTTATATGTTTATGTGTTACCTAGTCTAACCCCTGTGCTTAATTTGATAAGGCCTTTGTCTTTGTGATACGTATTCTTTGTGTTGTGTTCATAAGTATTTAGGGTTTTGCTGTGTTTTTCTGCTTTATCTGTGCATTCTTGTTGTATGGACGGCGCTCATTCATTGGACGCCCGCCCGATTCTTCATCTCGCAGTGAAGCAGCGTTGGGAAGTATTGGACGCTTCGTCCGTTCAAATATTTTCAATCTGCTCGATTTAGAGGACCAGGCGGCGTCTATACTTTTCGAACGCCCGTCCGGTCGGTTTTCAAAGCGCATTGCGCCGCGCAAGGTGGAACGCTTTGTCGAGCTTCAACGCTAAGTGAACGTTCGTCCGGGTTGATCCAGGTTCTAAATTTCTTGATTTTATTTTCAATGCTTTTATTTGATGTGGATTTTTCATTCGAGCTTCTGTGGCTAATTGATTTTTACATAGATGCCCTGAACTTATATGTTTTTACCTTTCCATCTATGAATCCATGTTAGATAATTGATCAATTTCTTATGGTTAATTAGTAGCTAATGTCGGTTTCCGTATGCTACATACCGCTCCGATGAATCTTTTAAGCTTTTAAGACTTACGTGCTTCCTTTGTTTTTATAGTTCATATGGGTAGCTACTGTCGGTTTTCCGTATGCTACGTCCTTTCTCCATATGAGTTATACATTTAGATAGATGATCGTTGGTTTCCATAAGTCTATCACTTTCGATAAGTCTTAAAAGCGCGTCGGCACTAGTGACAATGTTGTCGTTTATCGTAACTTTGTCATTATGTGGTAGACGTTTATATATATGTCGTGTTGCATATAGTGGGCTAGTTTTCTTTCTTTTATTTTATTTTCTTTTGCATATCATTTAAATGCATTTCATTTAGTTGCATTTCATATAGTTGCATTGTTTTTCTATTTTTCCTTTTATTTTTATTAAGTGTGGTCACTGTCGGTTTTCGTAATACCACCTAGTTTATTTTTCTTTTTGAGTGTAGTTAACTGTCGGTTCCCGTAACACCACATCATTTATTTCTTTCTTTTATTTTTCTTGAGTGTAGTTAACTGTCGGTTTCCGTAATACTACCTCGTTTTTTTTCGAGTATGGTTACTGTTGGCTTTCCATATACCATCACTCTTTTATTTTCTTAGGATTTTTTTTCATGTAGTTTGCATTGTACTATAGTTTCATGTAGTTGCACCTAGCCTACTATTTTGTAATGTTTCATGTATATTTTCCATCTTTATATGAGCTTAATCTAAAAATTCTCTAGACTTCCTTTCATGTGCTTTATATGTTATCTTCCCCCTATCCCCGAGGTATTTCATGTTTATCAAGTGTGCAGGGTATTTGCATTAGCTATTGTGAGTTTTCAGATGATATCGGTTTTCCGGTGGATGGTCCACGATCCTCTTGAGTTAAATCGGGAATTTTTGGATTTGGTTCGAAACACTTCCAGAATAGCTCCCTTTCGGCATACAATCAGCTAAGTTTTCTTTTTCTTTTTTATTCTGCACAACTTGAGGACAAGTTGCAATTTAAGTGTGGGGGAGAGGATGGTTTATGTGTATCTACTTTCATTTGCTCATATTAGTTATAATTTTCTATGAAAAGTGCAAAATTTTCAAAATTTTGTTTCGTCCCGAGTAACATTTCAATTGCATGCTAGTTTTATAATCTGGCACCCTTTAGTTGTTATTAGTAGTCATATCATGTTCTGAGAATAGGTTTGGTAAATCGATACTCACTTGAACTTCATTTTACGAACCTATTAGATGAAGAGCCAAATATAGAATAGTTTCCGGTTAGTTAAAGGAAAGTTAATTCTTGATACAGATAACACTTATTTAGCATTAATGAAAGTTAAGAACTTGTGCTATACTCACAGTTAGAATCTCAGTACCTTAGTGTTCTTGAGAACTTTAAGAGTCTTGAATGTGTTAGAAATAATATTTGACCGAGAGTTTTCAAAGAGATTTAAATATATATATGTCTATAAATAATAAATGAATAGAATTTCTTTGCGGGAATTTTGTTTGTAACTATCACCTCGAGTCCATTTGGATACTGCCCCAATTGGGGAGTGTGGTTTACCTTGGACAGTAAGGGATTGAGTGATCTCAGGGTGACTGCCTCTAATGCAGGGGAGAGTGTTATACTTTTGAGACGCGACGATAGGAAATATAAAATATACGTTTTTTGTGGAATTCTAAGTCAAGTTGATCTAAACCCAGTAGAGACCCGAGAGGTATTTTCTTGGCACTAAGTAAAGGAGTTTAATTGTGAGTTGGTTACTATGTTCTTGGTAATTATTTTTTGTTAGGTAAGTGCTATAGATAGAATGAAGTTTTCGTTTAGTTGACCGGATAACTGTTAGTGCTTGATGTATTATATCAAGAGAGGATCGGTGGAAGTTTAGTAGGTTCTGCACACACAATCACCGAGTGAGATCGATTTGCTGGATACTAGCTTGTCATGATTTTGACTATATCTCGTGTCAGGTTATGTGGATTCTTGATAGTATGTTCTTGTTTTGTTTTGCTCGGGACGAGCAAGGTTTAAGTGTGGGGGAGTTGTTAAGGGTGATTTTATACGTTTTATAAGGATATATTTTGTATCAATATTCCCCATATATGGATGTTTTTAAGTAGAATTCGAGCTTATAATCGATTAATTGAGTAAATAGTGTTTTTAATAGGTTAATTGCAAAGCGAATTAATTATGTGCTTAAATGATGATTTTATGTTATTTTGGAAATACGTTACGCTTTGGTATGTTTTCCTATTGTTGTAGATACTCATTGATGAGGGAAGAGAGGATTTTAGAGAGCCAAATTCGTGCTTGAAAAGGATCAATCAAAGTTATGGAAGATTGAAAGATATAAGGAAAGAAATCAATCAAGATAAATGTCGGAAAATCAGGATTCGGGTAGTGACGACCTTGCAACGAAGTTCTTGATATGATAACAACCGATTTGACTCTGGACCTCAAGAGAAGAGTTGTAGGGCTTGAAGGAGGATTCTACAGGATTTTGAATCACTCCATTCCGACTTACGAGGCCCGATATATGAGCGTTACAAGTTTGGATGCTGTTGCTGAAAATAGTGAACGGGCGTCCGACCTTGTGACGGGCGTCCGGCACCGTATTGTAGCAACCGCCTCGGATTTTCTATAAATAGCAGCGCGATTTCAACCCTAATTGAGATATATTTTCGACTCCTATTGATCCCCAATCATAAGAGAGCAACCTTAGTCGCCCCAAACCCTTTTGGGAGAAATTTGGGGTGGCAAGTTAGATTAGGTTTTATTTCGTTCGCTTTTCTTTTCTTGTTCGAGCATGATGAAAGGCAGCCATGGACAGCTTTGTGAAGCTTCTTTTCAGCAACACTTTTATTTCTTTTCATGGATGATTTTGTAAGTTTTAGTTCAATTGTTTCTTTTCCTATGATTATTTGTATCGTGCAATTTATATCGGAAGATTATTGCTTGTTGATGCTACCGTATGACGGAAGTCGGTGTAGTTTAGATCACCGTAGGAAAGATTGGATCTTTAATCTATACATAAGCGAAGTTCGTAGGTTAAATTTCTAGGTTTCTGAGAGAACCACAATTTGATTAATTCGTTGCAAGATTTTTCTAGATTTGAATTGAGGATATCACCGTTAAGGAAAGATGAGATTTTTCATGTATTTGTTTCATTACGTTATTCTTGTTCTCTTTCATGTTTGAGATGCTATATGTTAATCGAATTTAGATAACGGAAGTTAATAAATTCGTTAGATTGCCATGATAGAGATTAACAATTATTATTCCAACAAACGGAAGTTGAGGATAAGGTTGTTAGATTAGGATTTAATCCGTATCTTTTGCTTCGTATACATGTTAGTTAAGACCGGAAGGTAAACTAATTAATGGCGTGATAAATCGGAAGAGGAAACGCTTCATTAGAAAAGATAATAATCCAAGATAACTAATGAATGAATGTTTGTCTATCTGACTGATTTCGGTGGGGTGATGGTTGTTGGGAATAGGTTGATCATGGTTTGTTTATGTTTGTTCAGTTATTCGTTAGTTTTACTGTTTTCGTAGATGTAGTTTTATTTATTTTGTCCGCAACTATATTTCCTGGCTTTGGATTAGCAATCCTCCGTCCAGTTATTTCTCCGTTCTAGTTTAGGTTTAGGTTTAGAAGAATTAATTAGATTAGATTCAACATCCCTTTTCCCTGAGGATCGATACCCGTACTTATCCAACTTTACTAGCAACTACCCGGTATTCGGCCGGTTAGGAGGTAGTTTTGCATGGTAGTATAGGTTTTATAAATTTTCTTTTGTTTTAATGATGCAAAATCTCCCCAACAAAAGGAATATAGGTTGTCGGCGTTGTTGTAAAGCTTGTCGAGTCCATGATTTTTGGCTAATACCATTGTGTTAATGGTAATGGCGTTATTGTTATTGTGTTTGTTAATAATAACATATCACTGTGATATTTTTCTGTGATACTGATACAGTGTTAGTGTAAAAGGTGTTCCAACAAATTGTAACTGCATAACTCTATATAAGCTTCAAGGATCAAGGCTAGGATTTCTTCGGTTAGTTCAATTATGCAATTATAAGCTTTCATTCATTTTCAAATTACAAGCTCCTTGTATTTCCAATATTCATCAATGAAGTTTTCTTGAAGTTCTTCAAGTCTTTCATGTTAATATAATGGGGGAATGAGGGAGAAGGACAAAAATATTTAATCAATTGAGAAGAAGGACAATCTTTTGAAACTTTTGCATAAAGGACAAAACTATTTATTCACTATAGAAATTCACTTGTGTTCGAAATTCCTTTGTTTAAATTCACTTGCCGAAATTCATCATTAAATTCACTAATTTTCAAAATTTATTGTCGAAATTCACTGATTTTTGGAATTCACTGTCGAAATTCACTGATTTTGGGATTCACTGGGGAGATTCACTGATTTTCGAGATTCACTGTTTGTCCTTCTCGCTATAAAAATTATGTAGTTGTCCTTCTCCCTATAAAAAATATGTAGTTGTCATGTTACTTAAAAATATTTCAGATTGTGTCATTATCCCTAATTTCCCTTAATATAATTTCAGTATAATTTTCAAATTTAACATGGTATCAAAGCTACACACTCGATTCTGCTGTTGTAATTAGTTCTTTTCTTGATTATACTGCCATGGCTGATGTTCATCAAGAAGCTACAGGAACGGTTCCAGTGAATTCTTCAAACAATACTTGATAATCCAAGTTTGGTTATTACATCAACTTTATGTTAATAATGCCTTCCTACATGGGGACCTTGATGAGGTAGTCTACATGGAACCACCACGTGGTTTGAAGGCCAATAAATTAGTATGTTATCTCAACAGGTCTCTTTATGGACTTATACCAGCAAGTAGACAATGGAATGCTAAGTTGACTCACAAACTTCTTGAAGATGGTTATGTTCAATCTCATAATGACCACAGTTTGTTCCCCAAGGGTATAGTAGATAACTTTATTGCTCTCTTAGTTTATGTGGGTGACATCATAGTAGGAAGCTTGCAAATGACTGAAATCCAACATTTAAAAGACCTTTTGCATTCTGCCTTTACTATCAAGCATCTAGGAACTCCAAAGTACTTCCTGCGATTTGAAGTGGCAAGATCTAAACAGGGAATTATCATTAATCAGAGGAAATACTGCACGGACTTACTCAAACACTTTGATTTCCAAGATTGTAAACTAGTAGCTACACCTATGGACACATCTCAGAACCTAACCTCTGTTGAATCACCAACACTGGAATATAACACTAATTACAGAACAATGATTGGAAAACTCTTGTATTTATCCAACAAAAGACCTGACATTGCTTTTCCTGTCCAACAACTAAGTCAGTTTCTGGACTGTCCTAATGAATCACACTTATAGGCAACACATAGGCTTCTTAGATTTCTGAAGTTAGCCCCAGGCAAAGGATTACTCTTTCCTAGCAAAGGTACTACAAAGTTAAAAGCCTTACGTGATGATAATTGGACAGGTTGTAGCAAAACAATGAGATCTGTTAGGAAATCCGAGAAACAACCTACTGTTTTTAGGAGTTCCAGTGATTCTGAATACATGGCAATAGCCATTACAACTTGTGAGATGCAGTGGTTGATCTATCTACTCAAAGATTTTCACATTGCCTACAATGATGATGTATCCTTGTATTCTGACAGTCAAAGTGCCCTTGATATTGTGCAAAATCATGTGTTCCATGAAAGAACAAATATATTGAAATTGACTGCCATTTTGTGAGGGAGAGATACTTGGCTAAGGTACTCAATCCATTACCAATCAACACCAAAGATCAACCAGCAGACATTCTTACTAAACATGTACACCAAGCTACAATCAATAGGTTATAATTGTTAGGTTTTATGCTCGAAAGACAATTTGTAATTGTTTTATTTAAATAAATGACAGAATTTATTTGATCTTATTTATTCGCATTTACTACCAATATTAATACAATGCAGAAAACCCTAAGTATATTGATTATGTAATCACATAACTCCGTGTATGGCTATACACACGAGGATTGAGTTTGTGAAATATACTTAAAATTAACTTAGTCCGTAGCGTTTATTGATCTGAGTACGGGTCTCTAGATTAATTTTCTAATAATGCGCCCATAACACTTTAGTGTGTGATCTTATCCGGTTTATCGGTAATAGAGGTACTAATAGGGCATTTATATATGATGATAATCATATAGGGCTGGACCGATTTGACTTGAGTTCTCGATATAATTCCGAAATCGAGAAGTCTTATCGAATCACAAAATGATCATATATGGATTAATCTCAATACTGAGGTGATCACAGATAAACTGCTTAGACTAGGGTAGGGTTTGATGTGTTAGTAAGGATCACTTCTTAGTATGTGGTCCAACACTTCTCGTTGGCTCTATTCTAGGATGAATGAGTAGTCTGTGCTATCACAGATATGGAATCCATTCCTTCCCTCGGGAAGTAGACATATAGTTCCCTTATTTGTTAACCCTAGAAACTGATCGATGGGCCCAGTTCATGTTATATTAGTTATGAACTAATTGATCACTAGGGGGTTAATGGTAAATAAGGATAATATGTTTCGAGAAGGGTTTACGGAGATATCCCGAATCGGAGTGAACAGTCTATAGAGGATTTATCCGTATGTAATGATTATATCAGTGGACGCTTATCAACTCATAGTTGAGTGTAAGTTTATATCTATATTCAGCAGAGTTCAGTTTCGGGTTTATGGTGGTGTAATCCCGGAATTAATAGATTGAATATAATTGTTCGATCTGACGAATAATTTTATTTAATTTATTGTAGCTACTGAATATGGGTCTATGGTCCCCGACGTGGCTCAATATAGCATATACGTTTTCTCATCGTTTCACCTCAATTATAATTAAATAGTTGGATTGGACTATGATTGAGGCTAAATTCACCCTTCAAAAACAATTTATAAAGACTCGAAACCGTGGGCAAACTAACTCTCTAACCGGCAGTGTACCGGGTCGATTGCTAGCATAGCTACAGGAGTACGAGGTCGAACCCAAGGGAAAAGTGTTTGTGAGTACCAAAGCGAACGTGTTACTTAGTCTAGGTGATAGATGTTTTTAAAGTGCTTGTTTACTACAACGACACTGAAACGATTCTTACTAACGAGTCCAAAGATAGAAAAGAAGGAAAGAAGATTAAACTACTAGGTTTTAAAGATATATTAAGGGACATAGCCGAACCATGATCAAAATAGTTAGTTTCAACCCCAAGGATAGACAAAACCGGGAGTGTGCATTATAACAAACGAACTATCGCATTCAATTTCACGGGTGCAAACTCCTAATCCCGGTGCTAAGGTCTGAACAACTCTCTCCTAACACCTTATGCCATGTTAACTACCCTTCCCTAAAGAAGATTCACTAACAAGACATGTTATGCACTAGAGCCGCTTAAACGTTAAAACGAGTAACCTCGCATTGGGCTCGGGCTTAACAACTAAGCCAAGTCTACGCCGCGATCTTAGAACCCCTTTTCCCACATCTCTCTATCTGAACAACTCTTTAGATTGATGTGTGTGACTTTGACCTAGGTAGCTAATCTAGCCCAAATCCGTTATAACAAGTTCTAAGACGTGAAATATGCAAGATACAACAATAAAAAGCACTACCCACTCCCAATTTCATCACCCAAAGGGTGATTTCACCAAATTTCACATGATTCGACGTTAAATTTAGCTACACATTATAAAGCATGAAATAACAATCATGGAAGAGATTAAAGCCATAAAACAAGAAAATAAGTGAAATTGATTACCGAGAACGTAGAAATTAGAGTTTACATCAAGCTCCTTCCACACCCATGTCACTTGGGAAGAAGAAGATGAACCAAAAGCTATGCAAAATCCAAGATTCTTCAACTAAAACTAAGCTAGACTATCATTAAACTAAGTAAATTTGAAGTAGAAATGAGTCTAAAGAGCCAAAAGGAAGATTTGAGCTAAGCTAAGAGTTAGGGTTCTTCGAGAGGCGACCCCCCCCCTCAAAAAAACTGTGTAGAAATGTATATATAGGTGGGAAAAATCTGCAGAAAATAACCCCAAACGCAGCGTTTGGAGGTCCCCAAACAGCGTTTCAAATTTCTAACTCTCTGTATTGATTTCAAACGCGTTTGAGGCGTTCTTTGTTTTTTCGGCTGCAGTAAAACCATGATATCTTCGCTTGTAGAACTCCGATTTGAGTGATTCAAAATGCGTTGGAAATCTCTTTCAATTGTCTACAACTTTCATGAAGAGACCATGACCAGAAAATGCCTCCTTCATAGGTCAAATCGGTTCTGAACAGAACGTAGCGTGAACATACCAACTATTTTTCTTCCTTTTCTTCATTCTTCTTCTTCCTTGGCTCATTCTTGCACCTTGGTCATACTTCTCATCATAAATCTTCTCCTTCCGAGTTCTCGTGACATCTAGACCCTACAATCTCATGAACGAACAAGACACACAAACGATTCCGGAGGGTAAAAGTGCTCGGTAATGGGTTAATATCACTAAAAAGAGGTAGTAAACCATCAAAGCGACGGATTTACTCCCCGTGCTATAAACTCACGATATTACCCAAAAACGGTCTAAAAACACCGCGAATGTGCTAAAAGTGGGATAAACGGGGGTGGAAAATGCACCGGAATCACGTAAAGTTGACTCCCATCAACCACCCCACACTTAGCCTTTGCTCGCCCTCGAGTAAATTAGGCGTTTTAAAACCAACCAAGGGATTCAACTTTGTGATGTAGGTGTTACTACTCACACTCTCGAGGTAATCATAAAGTAAGAAACACGAACATATACACACCGGTTATAACACTATCAAAAAAAATGGAGTGTGTGTGGTGCCAAGCTAAAGCCAAGTGCTCAAAATGATTGTCGGGGCTTGAATCCCGACCGAAAGTCTACCAACTGTCTCATACGAACTTGACTCTCCACTAATCAAGGTCACCAAGTTTGGATACAATCAGGTAGGACTTGAAGGGTTGTAACGTTAGGCCAGGGTAATTCGGTTAATCGAAAAGGATATTTTGGGAGGCGAAGAAAAAGAAATACGAGTGAACCTAATCAACAAGTGTACCACTTCATCTCTATCTAACAAACCATCCAAACCCTTTTTTGATTAATTTAAGTACATTGGGAACCATAGAATACTAACATGCCCGAACTCATTGCCTAATTCAACTATGTTTCAAGTTTCATGAGGCGAGGTCGAATACATTAGCACCTATCTCACTATCCCAACCCCAACATCATAAAGATAACTTTTGAGCTCATCACTTTGATTCCAACCCTTTATTTCTATATACTCCAAACTCTTATTCATTGAGAACTTTTTTGATTTATTTTGAACTTGATTTTTTTTTTTGAAAGAAGAACATATTTTTCTTTTCTTCTTGGGCCAAATCTAAACACTAGGCCTAAACGAGCTCCTCCTCTCCTTATAGCTCAAAACCGAGAAACCACCCATCCGACTCAAAACACCATTTCCCCCACCCCACACTTGCTTTAGCAAGTGTGGTCTAATAGAAGACTAGGTCCACTCGTAGGGTATAAAATGAAGGAAATGTGACCATAATTAAGGCTCAAGGGTAGGTTTCTGACTAAGTAACGAAACGGCTATAGGACAAATGGTGGTCAGACCATTCTATCAAGGCTGAGAGGGGCTACGAAGGTCTAATGTTCGGGATTAGGCTTGTTTGGCTTTGGTAGGGTCAAAGAGACGCCAGGACCGTCATCCCGTATCCTACTTAGGTAAACCTTTCTATTTCGCCTCGAGACTAGTGATATGAGAGGTGGTAGTAATCAAATTACGCAACAAGTGTAGCTTACATGAAATTAATAGACTCCATTCTCAAGATAATAACAAACCGCAGTGTACACGTTCGGGGTCCCTACTAAGGTGGTCACCACTCGAATGTGAGAATAACACATACAACACGGTGTTAAAAACCCTTGAAATTTTTTAAAAATTACCCAAAAATCGACTCGAGCCCGGTCATAGGCTAAGCATACCACAAATTAAGCACATTTAACAATGAAAACAAGAAAACGGCTATGTCTCCCACCCTACACTTAAACGAAACACTGTCCTCAGTGTGTGAGAGTTAAAAAGAGCGAAAGACGTAGCTGTTTTACCAAAACCCGGCAGAAAGGCGCACTAGTAGCCCACGTGACATCTTCTAGTAAGCTCCATCTCAAGTATCTAAAACTATAGAAACAAAAACCAAGGCAAACACATGCACGGGAAAAGCCCACGTGCCAAAAGATGGTAATAGATACGAGATATATAAAAAAAATAGAACCCATGCCACAAATAACGACTCGAAGCATATCAAGCATACTAGACGGGAATCGCACTGGATGTAAAGATAATCAAAAGAAACACAGAGCATCCATGCATAAAATAAAGCCACAGAGGCTCACATAAAAATATCCCCGTCTACGTACAATAGCCGGAACCAAAAAGAAATTCTCACCCCAACCTCTCTTTTAAGATAAACTCTCCCCTCTTGCACCCAAAGACCACTCCAAACTCATTATTACTACCAAAAAGGTGGGTTGCCTCCCCCAAGCGCCTTTGTTTTGTGTCGTTGGCTCGACGGGATGACTTATACAATGCCAATTTTTTCAAAGTTATACTATTGGCACATGCGAGAAAAGGTAGAAGTGCTTTGTTTATCATCGTTAGCATCGACTTAATGGCACCAAACAGACTCATAACACAAAAGACTCAAAACAACGACCTGAACCACAAAGCATCACAAAGCACCCTAACACATAGCATATCAATTATAAGTATATTCATGAGAGATACCGCGAGGGGGTTTTAAAGAGGTGGAGTTAACACATGGGGTACCTCTTATAGCTCGTGAAGTTACCTCTTGCCAAACACTCAATATTTTCTTTTCTGGTTCCCGCTCCGGGTTCTCTTTAAGGTGCCCTTTGCTTGGGGTTCTTCTTTTCTTCACATTGCCTTTGAGTTCAATTCCCGGTTCTATGATGAGTGGCTTATGGTCCGGTTGAGACAATGATGGTGAGACGGGTGATCCCGGTTTATCCTCGGTCTTGATCTTTACTCTATCAGCAACCTTTTGTGCATTCACCGTGTCCTCTTCAATTAGCTCCATAACTTCCTGTGGGTTAGTGGCAGCAACAACACAAGCAAAAGTAGATTCGATAGAATGACAAACAAGAGATTTAGACTTATAAACATTCAATGTCACGCTCTCCTTACCCACATGAAAAGTAATATCACTACTCTTCACATCTATGCTAGCATCACTCGTAGTCAAGAAAGGACGACCAAGCAAAACCGAAGTCTTAGAATCCATCGCCATGTCTAAGACGACATAATCTGAGGAAAGGTAAATTTATCTATTTGCACAAGAACATCCTCTACTACCCCATAGGTGTCCTAACCGACCTATCCGCCATTTGTAAGGTCATCCCCGTGGGTTCTAGCTCACTCAACCCTAACTTTTCATACAAGGCCCTAGGCATTAAGCTCACAGAAGCTCCTAGGTCACACAACACATTTTCAATCACAGTATCGCCAATAGTAATAGGGATGGTGAACCCACCTCGATCTCTCATTTTCGGGGTATCTTACTATCAAAAATCACCGAAAATTCTTCATTCAAACATACCAAACCTTCCATTTTACTCTTATCAGTTAACAAGCCTTTTAAGACTTTACAATAAGCAGGCATGTTTGCAAGTGCTTCAAGAAAGGGAATGGTCAAGTCAATTTTATGCAAAATTTCAATGAAACGGTTCTGAGTTTGGTTCAAATGACTTTGTCTATGACCTTTAGGTGGGTAGGGTAAAGTACTTAAATCAAAATCGGGAGAGGGAGGCGGGATTATACCTTTCTTACCTTTCATGCATGGAGGTGCGTTCTCACTTGTGCCCTTCTTCTCCATTGCTTTACTCGGTTCCTCTTCTTCAATGTCAATTGCCACAAACTCCTTCTCCTTGTCTGTCACTTTCTCTTTCTTTGCATTCGTCAACTCTTCCTTTACGGCCTTCAATTCTCTTCTCATTGCTTCCAACTCTGTCTCAATATTTCCTTTTTCCAAGTCTTCTTCCTCAACCGGCCTATAGAAATCATCATCTTCATCAATAACCCTTTCTCTCTTTGACAGATTTTGAGTCCTTTCTCCTCGAGCATTGTCTACACCCACCTCTTTACCACTTCTCAAAAATAGGGCCTTCACATTTGGGGATTATTTTCCATGTCGCTCGATAAGCCTCCTTTCAAGTTCACCATGGCATTATCAGTGATTTGGCCCATGTGTGTTTCGAGATTCTGAATGGCGGACCCATGTTTGAATTTCATCTCAACAATGTCCTTTTTTATCTCCGCAATGTTTTTGTTCATTTGCTCCAATATGACATCAGTTGCACTCTTTTGAGGAATGGGAGCAAGTGGTGGATGAGTTGCTTGGTAAGTACCCCCTTGTTGTTGATGTTGAGATTGTTGAGGATAGTATTGGGCTTGTTGGTTAGGCGCTTGATAAAATGAACTTTGATTTTGCCTATAAGCTTGGGTCTGGCCTTGGTCAAAATACCGGTTTCAATTCTGCCCTTGATGGTTTTGATCCCAAGCTTGATTATTATTTCTCCAAGAACCATCACTTTGTTGATCATAATTACCATCTTGACTTTGCCCCACATAATTCACCTCATAACATTGAGAATTATCCACAACCGGTTGCTCGTTTTGTTGGCCTTGCTCGGTGCTTTGAAATTGATTCAGAATCGATTGTAGCCTAAGTGCCCGCACTCTCAGTTGCCCCATGGCATACATGTTCATCATTTTCTTGGCTAGATCGGTTGGACTATCTTGTGACAAAAACTAGCTTGTCCTTGCATTGAGGATCGTGGATATGACATATTTTGAGATTTGTGTGTCATCCCATGATCCTTAGCCGAATGTTGGCCTCCACATATTTGGCAAAGCCTTGCCTTTTCATTTTCTCTTTCAAGGTTCTCCAACCTTTTCTCCATCGTTTGCATCTTAGCTTGACATTGCTCATTTGTCTCCAGTTCCTTTACTTCAACCAATCCCGGCTTTTTACTCCTTGGCCCTTTTCTACTTGAAGATACATACTGCTTTGAGGTCTCGGCAATTTTCTCGATTTGATTCATAGCCACCACCGGTACCATCCTCATAATATCCCCATTACACGAAGCATGCAAGGTCCCTTGGTGCACCGGTTCCAACCCTCGGAAAAATGCATGAACTACCTCAAAAGGTTGCAAGTCGTGCCCCGGGCACTCTCTCAATAATGCTTTAAATCTATCCCAGGACTCATACAATTCTTCTCCTTCATAGACATTAAACAAGATAATAGCCTCTTTCATGTCCAATGTCTTTGATGGTGGGTAATACTTGAATAGAAATGTCATAACCACGTCCTCCCAAGTGTGCAAAGAATCATCAGCCAATGAGTCATACCATGTCTTGGCTTGTTCCTTCAAGGCGAAGGGAAATAGCATAAGTTTAAGCGCTTCTTCACCTACTCCATTTATCTTGGTAATGTGCACAATTTGTAGGAAATGATCAATGAACATATGAGGATTTTCAGTGGTGGTTCCCTTGAATATAGCATTGTCTCCCAACAAATGTATGATATTTCTATTCAATTCCAAATAATTGGCGGCCACCGGTGGCATTCGAATTGGGCTATGCCCTATGGTTGCCGTGGGAGCCATCACAAAGTCTCTACAAGTCAAACCGCCCTGATTCTGTTCTTGTTGACCGTTAAACCTGTTAGGCATCGCATTTGCACCTTGATTGTGAGCTTGATTTTGGTTCTATTGAAATTGGTTCAACATCCATGCATTGAACTGTTGCATAACGAGGGGATCCATTTGATTACCTTGGGCCTCATGTTGAACATTGTGTGGTATTGACCCATTCACATTCCCATAGTTATTTCCTTGTCCATTCCCACCTCCTTCTGCATTGTTGTTGACAAGAGGTGGGTTTTGATTCGGGACCCCATTATTGTCCCCCAAATTTCCTTCCAAACCTTGTTCACCGTTTTGTGCCATACCGTATCCTTCTTCCAACTCACCCAAACTACTTTCTCCAAAGACCGGAATCGATTCCTCTACTTGATAGCCTCTTCTTCTTTGACTATTTCTATGCCTTGCGTAAGCCTCAATCCCGTCTATGTATGGCTCGAGTGGTGTTTGAGATCTCCGGGTCATGCACTATAAAAGCAAAGAACAAGAAAACAATAAAATAAAAACCTAGGTGCAAGCCTTCGGTTCACTTGCAAGATATCACAAATAGCACACAATTCCCCGGCAACGGCGCCATTTTGATTGAGGCTAAATTCACCCTTCAAAAACAATTTATAAAGACTTGAAACCGTGGGCAAACTAACTCTCTATCCGGCAGTGTACCGGGTCGATTGCTAGTATAGCTACAGGAGTATGAGGTCGAACCCAAGGGAAAAGTGTTTGTGAGTACCAAAGCGAACGTGTTACTTACTCTAGGTGATCAATGTTTTTAAAGTGCTTGTTTACTACAACAACACTGAAACGATTCTTACTAACGAGTCCAAAGATAGAAAAGAAGGAAAGAAGATTAAACTACTAGGTTTTAAAGATAGATTAAGGGACATAGCCGAACCATGATCAAAATAGCTAGTTTCAACCCCAAGGATAGTCAAAACCGGGAGTGTGCATTATAACAAACGAACTCTCGCATTCAATTTCACGGGTGCAAACTCCTAATCCCGGTGCTAAGGTCTGAACAACTCTCTCCTAACACCTTATGCCATGTTAACTACTCTTCCCTAAAGAAGATTCACTAACAAGACATGTTATGCACTAGAGCCGCTTAAACGTTAAAACGAGTAACCTCACATTGGGCTCGGGCTTAACAACTAAGTCGAGTCTACGCCGCGATCTTAGAACCCTTTTTCCCACATCTCTCTATCTGAACAACTCTTTAGATTGATGTGTGTGAATTTGACCTAGGTAGCTAATCTAGCCCAAATCCGTTATAACAAGTTCTAAGATGTGAAATATGCAAGATACAACAATAAAAAGCACTACCCACTCCCAATTTCATCACCCAAAGGGTGATTTCACCAAATTTCACATGATTCGACTATGTTAAATTTAGCTACACATTATAAAGCATGAAATAACAATCAAGGAAGAGATTAAAGCCATAAAACAAGAAAATAAGTGAAATTGATTACCGAGAACGTAGAAATTAGAGTTTACATCAAGCTCCTTCCACATCCATGTCACTTGGGAAGAAGAAGATGAACCAAAAGCTATGCAAAATCCAAGATTCTTCAACTAAAACTAAGCTAGACTATCATTAAACTAAGTAAATTTGAAGTAGAAATGAGTCTAAAGAGCCAAAAGGAAAGATTTCGAGCTAAGCTAAGAGTTAGGGTTCTTCATGAGGCGACCCCCCCCACCCCCGAAAAACTGTGTATAAATGTATATATAGGTGGGAAAATCTGCAGAAAATGACCCCAAACGCGCGTTTGGAGGTCCCCAAATGCGCGTTTCAGCCCCTAACTCTATGTACAAAAAAAAAAAAAAAACAGTTTCAAACGCGCGTTTGAAATGTTCAAACGCGCGTTTGAGACGTTGCTGTTTTCTGGCTGCAGTAAAACCATGATATCTTCGCTTGTAGAACTCCGATTTGAGTGATTCAAAATGCGTTGGAAATCTCTTTCAATTTTCTACAACTTTCATGAAGAGACCATGACCAGAAAATGCCTCCTTCATAGGTCAAATTGCTTCTGAACAGAACGTAGCGTGTACATACCAACTATTTTTCTTCCTTTTCTTCATTCTTCTTCTTCCTTGGCTCATTCTTGCACCTTGATCATACTTCTCATCATAAATCTTCTCCTTCCGAGTTCTCGTGACACCTAGACCCTACAATCTCATGAACGAACAAGACACACAAACGATTCCGGAGGGTAAAAGTGCTCGGGAATGGGTTAATATCACTAAAAAGAGGTAGTAAACCATCAAAGCGACGGATTTACTCCCCGTGCTATAAACTCACGATATTACCCGAAAACGATCTAAAAACACCGCGAATGTGCTAAAAGTGGGATAAACGATGGTGGAAAATGCACCGGAATCACGTAAAGTTGACTCCCATCAGACTATTTAATTGATATGTGGATTAATTGTTTAGTTGGACTAGATAATTAAATACACGGAAAAAAAATTCCTGGACTCGACCCAAAAGGCAAAAATGCGCGTGGCCCTAATTTATTTACGGTTTATTGCCGCATTTTGTATTATTATTATTAGGAAATTTGTTTTCTTGATAATTATAATATATGTGATTAAATTATTTATTTGTTAAATAATTTAATGATAAGAAAATCTTTTGTATATTCTAATTAATTTGGGAATATTCTGGATTTATCTTTTTAAGGAAAATGATTAATATGATTGATTTTGTATTAATTAATTAATCCCTAGAGGACAAGGATTACTCTTCTATATAAAGAGAGTCCTCCCAAGCCAAATAAGATCACATAATTTTTGAAATATTGGGTAGTAGTTTGGCTTAGATTTTTTGGCCAAAAGTACTCGGGTTCGAGTTTTAGAAAACTTCGGGTTTTCTAAGGTAGCATATCAAGGAGGTCCGGCGGCTTGAAACACCATCCACTTGGTGTTTCTTGGAGATACACGTCGGAAGACGGTGGCATCTTATTGGATCGAGTAGCTTGGATTGAAGATTGTTCCCGGCGTTTATACACCATAAACTGGTAAGCAATCTAAACCCCCTTGTAGGTTTAGATCTATCATTTTTTGTATTTTGGTTGACTAGATCTAGATCTTATACTTTCCGCTGCGTAATCGGGTGGATCTATGATCCATCCTGCGATATTACATCCCACAATAACGGGCTTATCCCATGATGGATTTGTATGCTCCACCTCTCTATAACACAGTCAGTCCAAACACATGAAGTGTAGATAGTTTTTTGGGGAAGCTTCGTAATGGTTCCATCACCATTGAAGACAGGTTTTTGGGCTCTTTGCGGCAATACGTCGAACACTTACACTAGGAAGTAGTTGGAATTTTGTTACAGTTGTTCCAACAGATTGTAACTACATCAGCTCTATATAAGCTTCAAAGGTCAAGGCTAGGATTCATTCAGTTAGTTCAATTCTACAATTATAAGCCCAAATAAGTATTCTGGTCTTTTTCTGTTTTCCCGATTTCATTCATTTTCAAATTACAAGCTCCTTGTATTTCCGACATTCATCAATGGAGTTTTCTTGAAGTTCTTGTTGGACAATCTTATTCAAAAATGAAAGAAAAATTACAAAGAAACGAATAACAACAAATTAGAATTACAAATGCAAAGGAAACGGAAAAAGGATATATGATCCGAGCCATGTGTTGCACACAGTTTCCTTAAGACTAATTCGTCCCCTCACCTTCATGTGCCGTGAGCTTCAGCGGGACGTTAATATCCCAGGATAGAACGGATAGCAACGACAGGAAGCACAACGCCTTCAATTGCTTAAGAACCTTGTAGTTTGAACTCTCAGTTTTCATGTAAAAAAGAAGTAAGAAGAAGCAGATTGCTGGTGTGAAATTCGGTTCTGTATGCTGTTCTTTATATAGGCTTTATTCTGTAGAGGATATCATAAAACAGATGTAATTCGAAGTGGAACAGCCTCAGCTCGTATTGAATGTCATTACAGCAAGGAAATGGAACAGGCACAACAGCAGCTTGGATGCCATAAGTGTTGTCAGCTGGAAGGTCTCTGAACTTATTAGTATTCAGTTCCAAAAATAAAGGTTTAGGTTGCAAAACCGAACCTTCGCTGGGAGCCTTTGAATCGAGTTGCATTCTTGTCCGCAGGACGCGTTCTCGCACACAAGTTCAAGCTGAAATCCGGATGGATTTGCACGCCCCCTACGCCCGCGCGTAGAGAACGGTGTATAAAGTTGGTAAATTCTTACCACTACACTAATGCAACATCATATATATGCTGGCTCTTTTCCTTCATTCCTTCCAATGTGGGAGAAATTGGTTTCTTCAATTTTCCCTTTATTATTAACACTTTCCATTCATCACTTAGGCCCAATAGGCCCAATATGACATATCATTTAAAATATTCATTTTAACCATCATTTTCCAACAATTCCCCACATGAATGGAATAGTGTTTAAACCCTAGCAAAGGCTCTAAGAGTGAAATTGAGAGTTCGGCGGTAGATCAATGCATAGGATAGGTAGGTGTGACCCTTTGAACCTTCCCTTGATTAAATATGTTTATTTTACTGGCTGACTAGTAGACGCGATGTCCTTGAACTATTCTGCCGTTGGTGTAAACGATGTCATATTTACCATAATGCATCTACCTATTAACATTGGTTCTTGCGGTTATGTCCATTTTGGCCGTGGACATCTTCCTGGTTCAGTAAGAGTTTCTAAGAATTGCGCTCTCACAATTCCCTTTGAAGCGGCCCCTCTTCTCTCTTACATAGGTGATTCTGTAATTCAGAATTTTCTTAAAATATTCTTCTTACACAAATCATTAAAAACTCTTCTGTGAGATTATCCTCGTTCAATCTCACTGTTTCTTCATCTTAGGAATGAGCTTGAGGGTTACCCCCACAGTGACTTTACTTCAGCAATTAGGTTTTCCCATTGAACCAAGATCTTGGGATCTCCAATCTACAAGGTTGGGATTTCCTTCGCAAAAGTTTTATTCCATGGGCTTTAGTCCCATTCCTCTTGTTGATTTAGCAACTACCTCTCTATTTAACCCTCTAGTTAGCGGATCTGCAAGATTATCCTCTGACTTAACTTAGTCTAAGGTAATCGTACCAGTTGAGAGTAGTTGTCTAATGGAATTATGTCTTCGGCGTATGTGCCTAGACTTACCATTATACATTATATTCTGTGCTCTTCCAATCGCTGATTGACTGTCATAGTGAATACATATTCCTGGCACTGGCTTCGGCCATTGAGGAATATCCTCTAGGAATTGATGCAACCATTCTGCCTCTTCCCCATATTTATCCAATGCCACAAACTCAGATTCCATTGTGGATCTGGTTATCATGGTTTGTTTGGAAGATTTCCAAGACACGGCTCCACCGCCTAACGTGAATACAAAGCCACTTGCGGATTTTGAATCCTTTGAATCTGAAATCCAATTTGCATCAGTATATCCTTCTATAACAATTGGTTCTCTTGTATAGTGAAGGCCATACTTACGAGTATATCTTAAGTATCTCAGTAACCTCACTATAGCTTTCCAATGTTCATGACTCGGATTACTAGTATATACTTAGCTTGCCAACAGCGTAAGCGATATCCGGTCTAGTACAACTCATTAAGTACATTAGACTTCCAATGATCCTTGCGTACTCTAATTGAGATACACCCTCACCTTTATTTTTGAACAAAGGTTGACTTTGATCTATTGGAGTTCTAGCTTCATTTGAGTCATCTTTATTAAATTTTTCCAGGATTTTATCAATATAATTAGATTGACTCAAAATGAGACCATTAGAAATTCTTGTAATTCTAATTCCCAATATCATCTCTGCTAAACCCATATCTTTCATTTCAAATCAGGCGTTTAACATATCTTTGGTAGATTTGATCATCTTATCATTACTACCAACTATCAGCATGTCATCCACATAAAGACATAAGATGACATAGCCATCTTTTGTTTCTTTCATGTAAATACATTTATCACATTCATTGGTTTTGAACCCTTTTTCAAGCATAACATGATCAAACTTTTGATGCCATTGTTTTGGTGCTTGTTTTAAGCCATATAATGACTTAACCAATTTACACACTTTCTTATCTTGTCTGGACTAGAAAAACCCTCAAAGTTGTTCCATGTAGATTTCTTCTTCTAAATCTCCATTTAAGAAAGCGGTTTTCACATCCATTAATTTGATGTACTTCTAAATTACATAAACCGGCTATAGCAAGTACCATCCTAATGGAAGTTATTCTCAAATCCTTTGGAGAATATGTGTCAAAATAATCAAGACCTTATTTTTGACTATAACCTTTTATTACTAGTCTGGCCTTATATTTATCAATAGATCCATCAGGTTTCATTTTCCTCTTAAAGATCCATTTTGATCCTAGTGGCTTACATCCTGGAGGTAGATCAACTAACTCTCAAGTATGATTTTGCAATATAAAGTCTATTTCACTATTTATTGCTTCTTTCCACATTGGACCTTCAGAAGAAGTTGTCACTTCTTTAAAGCTTTGAGGATCTGTCTCTATCATATAAGTGATAAAATCTTCACCAAAAGATTTTTCAGTCCTCGACCTTTTGCTTCTTCTTGGCTCAACCTCAGTTGGCTCTTCTTCATTTACTTGTTCAGAAGGGTGATCCTGAACATGAACACGCTTTAATGAACTAGGTTCATTTGTTTTAGCCGGAAATACATTCTCAAAGAATGATGCATTTCTCGATTCCATTATCGTATTTTTATGTATTTCAGGATTATCTGACTTATACACAAGAAATCGATAAGCACTACTGTTGTGTGCATATCCAATGAATATACAATCAACAGTTTTTGGTCCTATCTTTACTACTTTGGGTGTAGGTACGAGCACCTTTGCAAGGCCCCCACACATTCAAGTATTTGTAAGAAGGTGGTTTACCTTTCCACATTTCATAAGGAGTTTTCTCTTGTTTCTTTCGGGGTATCTTATTTAAAAGATAATTGCTAGAAAGGATAGCTTCCCCCCACAAGTTTTGTGATACTCCTGAACTCAACAACATTGAATTCATCATTTCTTTCAATGTTCGATTTTTCCTTTCAGCAACTCCGTTCGATTGTGATGACCATGGCGCGGTTATTTCATGAATAATCCCATGTTCAGCACAAAATCACTTAGTGGTGCCAAATATTCACCACCTTTATCGCTTCGGAGTATTTTGATCTTTTTTCCATGTACGAATAGAATAAATTTATCTATCGCTTTATATTTTCCTTTTAACATGTATACATAGCAATATTTAGTGCAGTCATCGATAAAGGTAATAAAATAATTATTTATGCCTCTCGATTGCACAATTTTAAGATCACACACGTCGCTATGTATTAGTTCGAGTGGTTGCGTATTTCTTTCAACATTTTGAAAGGACGCTCTTGTTAATTTCGCTTCAACACAAGTTTCACACTTATGTTCTTTATCAATTTCGAATTTGGGGATATATTTTAGACTTATTAATCTACGCAGGGAATTGTAATTAACATGTCCTAGTCTACCATGCCATAAGGAAGGTGACTCAACCAAGTAAGCAGAACCAGCAATATTATTATTGATATTGTTTGGCCTAATAGCCATCACATTCAGCTTGACCATGCCATTACAGACATACCCCTTACCGACATACATACCACTCTTAGTTAAAGTAAACTTGTCGGACTCTAGAACAAGACAGAAGCCATTCTTATTCAACAGCACTCCAGACACCGGATTCTTGCGCATATCTGGGACATATAGCACATTCTTCAGAGTTAGATGCTTGCCATAAGTCAGCTTCAGAATCACTTATCCTTTTCCAGCTATAGCAGAAGTAGCCGAGTTTCCCATGAACAAAGTCTCATTACCTTGAACTGACTCGAACTTAGTAAACACTTCCCTGTCAGAGCATATGTGCCTTGTAGCTCCTGTGTCTACTCACCATGCTATAGGATTTGAATCCACCATGTTCACTTCAGACACGACAGCACAAAGATCAATCTCTTCCATGCCTTGAACAATATTTGCTTCTGAAACCTTCTTCTTTGGTAGCTTGCAATCAGCAGATTTGTGACTAATCTTGTCACAATTGAAACATTTCCTTGGAACTTAGGTTTTTCAATGCCACCTTCGGTCCCAATTTAGCTTTTGGTCCCGTTTTGATTTCTTAACAAACTTGTTCTTTTTCGAGCTTTGGCCATGTTCTACCACGTTGTCCCTTGCAAGATTCTCGAGAGTAATTTCTTTTATCGGACTTCTTATTGTCATCTTCAATCTGAAGCCTAACAACAAGATCTTCCATGCTCATTTCCTTTCGCTTATGCTTAAGGTAATTCTTGAAATCTTTCCACGCATTTGGTAATTTCTCAATAACACAAGCGACTTGGAAAGTTTCACTAAGCTCCATCTTTTCAGCTTGAATCTCGTGAAGAATCAACTGAAATTCTTCCACTTGTTCCATGAGTGGTCTAGAGTCCACCATATTGTACTCCAAGAACCTGGCAACGACAAATTTCTTTGTACCTACATCTTCGGTTCTATACTTTTTATCTGGTGCCTCCCACAATTCTTTTGCACTCTTTTTATCACAATAAACATCATACAATGAGTCACATAAACAATTCATTACATAATGTCTGCACAAATAATCACATTGTTTCCATTCCTCCATGCAAACAGAAAATCTTGATTCGGCTCTCCTTCCGCTTCCGGTGTTGGTGGATCATCGGTTAGGAATTTAGCCATACGCAAAGTTGTGAGATAGAACATCATCTTTTGTTGCCATCTCTTAAAATTCAAGCCATTGAATTTTTCCGGCCTCTCATGCTGATTCATAGGAGCAACACCTCGATTTGGCACTTGTTGCACCATAGCCAAAGGCTGAGTCTGACCATCAGCACCATTCTGAGCCGCACTGGTTGTCATTTCTGAAATTTAACACACAAATTGATTAAATTTCCTTTCAACAATTTATAGAACAATTTTTAATTGAACAATACTCAATTAAACAAATGATTCGTTTGGAACTCGTATTATTGAACGAATGTTCGTTTTAAACCCCTAAACAGCTCGTTTTAAGGCAACACAGCTCGATTTAAAACCCAACTCTTTTAAAGTTCAACTCGTTTAACAAACTAAACAGCTTGTTTAAAATTCAGCTCGTTTAACAAACTAAACAGCTTGTTTAAATTGGTTAAGTCATTATATGGCTTAAAACAAACACCAAAACAATGGCATCAAAAGTTTGATCATGTTATGCTTGAAAAAGGGTTCAAAACCAATGAATGTGATAAATGTATTTACATGAAAGAAACAAAAGATGGCTATGTTATCTTATGTCTTTATGTGGATGACATGCTGATAGTTGGTAGTAATGATAAGATGATCAAATCTACCAAAGATATGTTAAACGTCAGATTTGAAATGAAAGATATGGGTTTAGCAGAGATGATATTGGGAATCAGAATTACAAGAAATTCTAATGGTCTCATTTTAAGTCAATCTAATTATATCTCGAATGGTTTAAATTCAATCTAATTATATTGATAACACGTTTGTAAGAAGCCGTATGGTAAAGTTATGACACTGCAATTGTTGTAGTAGCTAACAAGGGTAATTTTTTGTAATCAAATGGTTAATTTGGGTACCTAATATGTCTTGGGAATCTCCACAATCATTGAATCACCAAATGAAGATGCGTCTGTCAAATATGCCATAACATTTTGAAGAAGAAGAACGCTTGGTTGATACCACAACCAGAATTGATCAATGAATTTCATATTCTTCAAATTGACAAATGGAGAAGGATATTATTGAAGGACATCCAAATCCAATAATAGAACCTTTACACAAGAAATTCAAAGCAACAAGAAACAATTAACTAAGACATATGTTGACTTGCACATAAAATCTCTTCGGATACGAATCTTCCAGATTATTTACCTAGATGGTTTTCAAAGAAAGGGTAAGAGTCTTGACGGTTTTCAGCTGCTCCAAAAGCTTACACAAGTTCATTTTCATCTTATGCTTGACTTGATCACTACGTTGTGTTTCCCTATAGCAGTAGTGATCCACATACACTATATCTAAATATAGAAGTTCTTCGAAAAGGACAAACCAAATAAACGGGACCCTCAAACTAAAACGATTCCAACTTTGGTGTTGAAGCTTTTAAAATCTTATATTCAAATGAGGAATAAATATTCCAGAATCGTAGTTCCAAGATCTTTAATTCAGGATCCAAAATTATCAATCCATCAACTTGACAGCAATCTAGGGTCAACTCTTCAAGATTCGGAAAACATTAAAATGGCTCCTTAGGGAAGCACAAATGATCATCATCCTTAAATTTAAACCATTCGAGATATAATACATTCAGATTCGGAAGACAAAAAGGTTTTGTTATAATCATATATCCATTATAACGGTATGTTAATCTTAGCTTTTGTAGAGATCGAGATCCCATAAAGTTGAGAGGAAATCGGTGGACACAATTCTGAATGATGACTGGATCGATGCCCATACCATTACGGAAGGTTACTCGAAACTTACCAATTCTGGAACTGCTGTCGCGATGAGATAAAACACCATACACAAAACAAACAAATGGAAGCAAGGCTTTGTGTAACACCCCTAGACCCCGGGCCTGGTAACGCTAAATGAGTAATAAATGTCCGGTCAACTGCTTAGACCGCCGTCCTCGCTTGGTCTAAAAGGGCTAACACGAGTTGACAAGAGCTTTATGTCTCACACTTATATGGAAAGAACATACGGAAAGAAGGCTTCTTGCCGATGATGCCTGGAATGCCAGATTATACTTTTCCATCTGAATTTATCGAAGTCAAAATTCAAATCTTCAAGAAAAGTCCACACTGATTTCCACCTTTTGGACAAAATACAGGTGCAAACAGCGGATTGTAAGTCGAGAAAGGAGAGGATTTTGCAGAGGATTGTATCTGGTAATTGGCTGATTCTGGAACCATCATTTATTATTTGACTTCTTTTGGACGAAATTCTTGCGACTGACAAATTTTAGGTTGAGAAAGGTTAAAATTTTGGAGAGAATTGAATTGGGTAATCTACTAATACTTTTTTCAGGATTCATTCGAGTGGGCTTGTCTATGAATGTTGTTGTTTCAAATTCAATTATTATCAAATGTTTATAGATTCTAGCTAGATACGACTTACTCTCCAGTTCAAAGTCTCCTTTCATTTTCTATTATTTTGGATAGTGACTGTTGAACCTAGTGTGATTAATTAAATGCGAAAAATAAGGGAAAAAAAAGAAAGATATTGACCTCATATGCGTATTGTGTCATTCTTTATGCAACAACAGTCGTAAAGTATTAGAGTAACATCATTCTGGCATCATCATTCGGCTCCTTCAATGACTCCACCATCTCAGGTGACCTACGCCCAGGCTACGAAAGGTGTCACGTACTCCATAATATCACATCCGATTCGTTCCATTTCTCCACCTTCAAAGGTGATCCTATGCTAATAATGTTTCAACAGAAAGGGTAAGAGTCTTGACATTTTTTCAATTGTTCCAAAGTTAAAACAAGTTAATTCTCATCTTATGCTCAAACGTGAACAAGAGTTTGTTTTCCAGCACTCAGCCTTGCTTTCGGCCCCGTCTGATAAGCCTTGGTAGGTTTTGTCCACTCTTCAGCAGGTCGGGACCCCAACTTACAGGGAAACTCGAAATCTTCATTCCTAAAATCCTCCTTTCATTCGTTTATTCCCCTTTTGCACCAAGAAATCTAGAATTCGTCCATCTTCACACAGAACTTCAGAATCATCAATAATATATCTCGAACATAGCATCTTTTGACAAAATAGATATTAAAAAAACGGGCATAAAATATCCTAGAATGGAGTCATCTGTATATAACGATTCCAGAATTGGGTAAACATCTACGTACAACTCATCTATCCGAGATCTATCATCGTGTGTATATAACGGTTTTAGAAACGAGATCTATCATCGTGTGTATATAACGGTTTCAGAAATGGGTAAAATATCCACATACAACCCATCCGCCCAAAAATCCCACGAAACATGACCATCAATTTTAAATGATTTGAGCTTTGGCATTGCACCTTTGAAAATGCACCTTTGAAAATCTGAGATACCTATGAGTTTTGTAGGGGGTGTTGAACTACCATCTATCCCAAAGCTTAAGCTGTTGGGTGATAGAATATATTTTGAATATATTATTTGAATTTAATTATCTCTGTAATTATCCCTTTAGATGTATTTGTATTTAGTGTAAATCTCTCTAGAATATACTCAATGTACCTATAAATATTGTACAAAGCTTTATACCAAAGGGTGAATAGAAAATATTGTTTTCCAACAGTTCTGTTATGGTATCGGAGCACCAATACTCTTCCGTATAGCCTCTCTCTATTTATTTTCTCTCTCCTCACGCCCCCATCATCCGCTTGACCAAAATCACTTTCTTCCCCAAATCTCCTTCTTTCCTCGTCAATCACCATGATTTGTGTCAACCAATGTTGCTGACCACCAATTCTATTATTTCTTTTAATCATGCTCTTCAAATCCTCAGAAACTTGATTCAACCAATTATTCTATCCGGAAGCTTCAACTATAGTCATTACTCGATGGCCATGGACTCTCGGCTATATCACCGAAAACCGTTGCCCCACTGCTTCTTTGCCGAA
This sequence comes from Gentiana macrophylla, assembly GCA_026214975.1. Lineage (NCBI taxonomy): Eukaryota > Viridiplantae > Streptophyta > Magnoliopsida > Gentianales > Gentianaceae > Gentiana > Gentiana macrophylla. The sequence continues at coordinate 46,326,895 of CM047808.1, read as the reverse complement.
TCGGGATCCGCCTTTGTTGAACCGAAAGCAAATCCCGATTTTGAAGCTGGCGTCGCCAAGACAGACTTATCTTCAATCTGATTTTGGGTTCGATTACTCCGGGTCTCGCTACCACCATCAGGGGAGGTGATGATATATGGGCCCTCAAGGCCGGGATATATACATTTGGGCCGGACCCACGATAAAGATAAATGGATTGGTAAGCGAGGACTCCACGGACTCACTGTGTGAAGATCCTCTGGACAAGATAATAGGATGAGCAGGACTTCACCATGTTCTGGTCAGAAACTCTCCTGGACAGGATAATCGGATGAGCAGGACAAAGCCCGAGTCAATAACGGCGTAACCGTTTACAAGCATGGATAGATCCCACGCCTTGTAGTTGATAGAATAACTACTGATAATTTCCCACTATGGAAGATGGGGGTTATCCCCACGATCAGAAAGGATAAAAAGGCATTCTGAACTACGAGAGGGACTTGATTCCGATTCGACGCTTGAATTGGATACGTAGGCAGCTCTCTCAAAGAGTTCAATCCAAGTTCATCCAAAATTTACCTGTTTCTATATTATTTTCCTAACTCGAATCATCCAATTACCCGATTACAGTTTTTGAGCACCATCATTTGGCGCTAGAAGGAGTGTTGATTCTAGTTAATGAGTTGTTGTTACAGTAAAAATGGCAAAAAATCAGGGAAATTCGAAGAAGCAACAAAATCAACCACAAAAGGAAAATCAGACCAGGGAAAAGAACCCAGAGAGAAACGACCCAGAACCCGGAAAGAAAATTCTGGAAGAAGGACAAACCAGACACCAAATGCGATTAGACAAATGTTGGTGGAAAACCTTGTGAATCTTAAAGGTGAGGAGATAAAAGCCATATTTGAGGAAGTATTAAGAGCCGAGAAATCGGAGACGGTGATGTCTCGAAACACCTTCTCCTCATCATAGAGCAAAGAAAGAAAAACACGAAGCAAAGAAAGAAAAACACCTTCTAAAACACCATCATCCGCTATTTCCTTCTTTGGGTAGACCATCTTTCAAACATCTTGTGGGCATATAGAACTACCCCAAATATTTGCAACACAGAAACTCCATATTCCTTAGCATATGGATGCTAAAACAGCTTGTGATACCAGCAGAGATTGGGCATAAATCCCCCAGGATAGAATTGTACTTTCGAGAAACACAAGAGGTAAATATGTTGCACATTAAGGATGAGCTGGAACACAAAAGATAGGTAGCTCTAACACAGATGGCCAAGTACAAGCAGAGGATTTCTCAATACTACAACTCCAGGGTTAAAGGTATGTATTTTAAAGAAGGTGACTTAGTTCTAAGGCGAAATGATGCCAGCAAGCAGGGTCCGACTGGAAAGTTAGACCCAAATTGGGAAGGTCCTTACAAAATAATCAAAGTGCATGGAAAAGGATCTTATCAATTGGCTAATGCTTCTGGACGGACGATTCCCCGAAGTTGGAACGCTATTCACTTAAGGAAATATTATCCTTAAAAAAACTTTACTTTCTGAAGTTATTATCTATTGGGAATAAATTTTTACTTATTTTCTCTGTTATATGTTTGCATATTTTAAAATTTTATTGAAATGCAAGACGTTAAAGGCAAAACGCCAAAAAATACGTTGAGCGTTAAAACTCACAATGCAAAAACAATCTGGGCAGAGGACCCAATTAAAAAATCTGAGTGCCAAACTTGCAGCGCAAGGACATTCTGGGCAAAAGACCCATTAAAAAATCTAACTTGCAGTGCAAGGACATTCTGGGCAGAGGACCCAATGAAAAAATCTAAGTGTCAAACTTGCAGCGAAAGGACACTCTGGGCAGAAGACCCACTAAAAAAATCTAAGTGTCAAACTTGCATCTGGGCAGAAGACCCATTAAAAAAGCTAAGTGTCAAACTTGCAGTGCAAGGACATTCTGGGCAGAGGACCCAATGAAAAAAATCTCAGTGTCAAACTTGCAGCGCAAGGACACTCTGGGCAGAAGACCCATTAAAAAATCCATGTATCACACTTGCAGTGCAAGGATACTATGGGCAGAACACCCATTAAAAACCTAAATGCTAAGCTTGCAGCGCAAAAATACTCTGGGCGGAGGACCCATTAAAAGTCTAAATGTCAAACTAGCGAGGACATTCTGTGCAGAAGATGCATTATATATAAAGAATCTAAGGATAGAGAATCCTAACTTCTTTCCAGCGCAATAAGGAGATAAGCTCTAAGCCACAAAATATCAAAATAAAAAGCCAATTCAAATGGTTAAACGATCAAAGTATCATACATCAAAAGCAAGATCAAATAAACTTGTTACATCAAAAGCTGCAGCGAAATCCAAAGTTTCAAGAAAAATATATGAATCAAGATGAAGGAGTAGCGGAAGGGTGGACAGGTTTCTTCTTGGCATAATTGCGGGACAATATCTTCTCCACTCTTGTATTCATCATACCGCCTAGTGAAGATCTCCCCCACTTTCTTATCATATAATTTATGATTAGGCAAAGTGCTTATCACCAGATCAGCGGGTTTAGCCTCATCAACACAAAGAGTGTATCCTCTGCATAGAGCAGGAGCCAGAATGATCTGGATCTCTTCATAAGTCTGGGGAGAGACTTTATAATCGGCAACAACCTTCTGAATGATGTTCTGGCCAGGAGCCCTCTCCATTTTTCCACAGTCTCTGCGAGCTCGTCCCTCAACTTGGTTACAGTAGCAAGATGTTGTTGTCTTTCCCTATCCTTCTCCTCCAGTTGCTGGTCCTTCAGTTTTAATTGTTCACCTTGAGTGAATAACAAATCCTCAGCATTTTTAAGCTTAATATTTAGCTGCTCAACTTCCTGACGCGCAGCAGCTTCGGAAGATGCCAGAGAGTGATTTGCTTCTTCCAAACTGGTCATCCTGGCATTGACTTCCTCTAAATTGGCCACTTTTTGTTGCAGAGCAGAAATCTCTCCGGCTATACCAGAAGCTTTCTTATGCAAAGACCTACCCAGGTGGTAACACTGCAAAAAGGCCAGAAGTCAAAAAGCAAATAACAGAGAATAAAATAAAGAACTCAACAAAGAATTACTTACAGAATTAGCAAAGTCTTCAGCGGACATGTCTTCAAAGTTAAAGGAGGAATCACTTGCAGAGCTACCAGAGGATGTTGACCTGTGTCTTTTCTTCTGTTTCTGAGAGATAGTCCTTAAGGGCACAATATTCAAACCGGTAGAGTGATCACCAGGAAGATCCTCTTCAACGGGCAATTCCCCTTTGTGTTAATGGTGCGAGTGGTGTTACGAGCGAAGGATCTATAGAGGAGATGGTGTTCTGGGCAGCCTCGCCAGAATCAACGGCTATGTCATCGGCTTCCTTCTTCAAAGAAGCCTCACCACCCTCAGGAATAACTGATAAAGTCTGCACAGAATCTTCTTGCATTTGCTCTGTTTCCTCCTCCTCATCAACATCAATGTAAATCAGATTGTCCACATTGGCCACTACATAGACAAAAGATAATTAAAGTATGTTCAGAAACAAAGGCAAAAAAAAACATAAATTCAGACATACATTTGTTATATTTTTCCTTGGTGAATTCTACATAGCCAGAAGGACCCGCAATAAGAAGCTGGGCAGCGTTTATCAACACAGAACTCATCGTATCCAAGGTCAATGAAATTTTATTGCTTTTAAGATATTCGACAAGAGCTAGATCTATGTGATCTTCCAACTTGTCCTTCGTAGAAGAGGTATTCCATCGACCCAGATTCACTTCGATGTTGTGCCTCACAAAGAAGAAGCGCTCCTGCCACTTTTTCTTGGTTTTATATTTACCAGATACAAGAATAATCTGACTCAACTTACCGGCTCTACGACAGAAATGGTACCACCCCCCGCTACCCTGTGTTAGCTTATATTGGTAGAATTTCCTAAATAATCTTACAGAGAAAGGGGTGGTGTTCAGACGACACCAAATTATGAACCTAATGAGGAACTTGACGCTATTCGGATGGATTTGACCAACTCCCAACTTATAATACCGCATCACCTCGACATACCCAGGAGGAATAGGAAATCTTAGACCTCTACGAAGCTGATCAGCATACACCGTGCAGAAACCTGCTGGGGGATTATAAGCATATTCAGTGGATTTAGGAAGAACAACTTCAAAAGGTCGATTATGAATTTTGTATGTCTTCAATAAATTAGCCATTTCGATTTTGGTCATCTTGCTAGAAACACCATGGCAAGCCATTATGGCTTTGGTTTTGTCGAATCGATTGATTTCCTTTTTAAGGGTGTTTAAAAAGCGAGTGGTCTTACGGATATTGATGAACAATTGAAGTAGGAGTGAAAATCCTGTGGGGAAGAAGGTGAGAAAGCGAGAAGATACAAGGGTTATCTCCAAAGGTGGAAGTATTCCTAAATCAATTAAAGAAGAGGATGATCTGCGTTTATATGCAGTTTTAGGACAAGGGATAGGGTTAGAAGAGTTCACTTCTTCACTTTCTATCTGATTGAAGGTTTTTCTAGCGATTGAAATAACCTTTCCACATAGTCACTAGAGGCAGGATTGTGTCTCAAACTCATGAAATAGATAATGAATTAAAAAAAAGAAAAAATAACGCAGAGAAAGAAACTTACTTGTAATTGCAGAGGTGCAATTCAAAAGGTTTGAAATAAAGGGATTGTTTGACAAGAGGTGTGATTATGTGAGAAGAAGTAAAAGTGACGTGATGGTTCAGTTCACAGTTTTGATAATAATCGGGTGCAACTTGGCCTCGTTTCGCGATATATTGATGACGGAAGTTAAACCGTTGCAGATTAGGGCAGCTGTAAAGTAGTCCGCCCCAGTCTGGGGGGACTTATGATGATATATGGGCCTTCTGGGCCGGGTTATATACATTTGGGCCGGACCCACGATAAAGATAAATGGATTGGTAGAGCAGGACTCCACCAGACTCTATGCAGAAGATCCTCTGGACAGGATAATAGGATGAGTAGGACTTTACCATGTTCTGGTCAGAAACTCTCCTGGACAGGATAATCAGATGAGCAGGACAAAGACCGAGTCAATAACGGCGTAACCGTTTACAAGCGTGGGTAAATCCCACGCCTTGTAGTTGATAGAATAACTACTGATAACTTCCCACTATGGAAGAGAGGGGGTTATCCCCACGATCAAAAAGGATAAAAAGGCATTCTAAACTACGAGGGGGAGTTGATTCCGATTCGACGCTTGAATTGGATACGTAGGCAGCTCTCTCAAAGAGTTCAGTCCAAGTTCATACAAAATTTACCTGTTTCTATATTATTTTCCTAACTCGAATCATCCAATTACCCCAAACAACATGGCTTCACAAGATCGTTGGAGGACCAAAGAGATGTTAACAAGGCTGTCCAACCAAGAAAAGAGCGCAAAGATTGAAAAAGAAGGAGAATCAAAGAAGCAAAGGTGATGGGAACCGTTCGATCTGGCCCAAAGATGCATTACCGGCCGTCGTGAGCAACGAAGGATTTGGTAGTAAACGCGTTTATCAGAGAAACCTGGTCGGAAGAATCTGCGTGAACACAGCGATCTGATAAGCGTGTTGTATTATAGTGCGTCCAAGCAATGAAGTTATCAGACTCGGAGTTGACTCCTGTGTCAACTCCTTTTTTGATTTCTGAGGACCCCTTTTCATCCTGTGGGTATGATAAAGTTATTAACAACTTTCGTAAAAGGATGACGAAGCGCGGGACTCGATGGTCAATTATGTAGTAGTGAAAGCCTCATCGGCGTACAATGTGATTTTGGGTAGACCGGCATTGATCGATCTCGAGCGATGAGTATCGCCGCACATATGATATGAAATTCCCGACATTTTAAGGAGAAGCTACTATTAAGGGAGATGTGGATGCTGTGAAGAATTGCTACACAGCCACAATCAGTGGAAAGATGAAAGTGCAGCAGGTGACAATGGAAGATCTTGTTCCAGATGAAGAAAAAAGTTGGCAGTCTAATGATGCCGTGGAGTCAGTAATTGTGGAAATATTACATTACATTAGTGTAACATATTAATTGTGAGACATATTAATTGTAAGACATATTAATTGTATTGTATAAACAATTAATATGTCATAAAGTCATAAAGTAACTATATTTTGTCTTATTAGGTAATAGACAACTCTTGCAATTAATACTAGCCGACTCTAGGAATTAATTGCTCTCTCCTAGCTTATACTCTACTAGGACCTTTCTCACTTACTTGTACCTATTTATACTCAATCTTTTATGATGAATAAGTTAAGTTGAAGTTTACTCAAGTATTATTACTTTCTCAAACTCTCTTCATGGTATCGAAGCCTTAAACTCCTGTAACTTCTCATCTCATATCAAGAATGTCTTCATTATCGAAGCTTCCTCACCTCGGTAGAGTCCCAGTGCCTCGAGATGGGGTCTCAAAACCATTCATTTACAAATCACAGACTTGACGGCAACAACTACTGCTTTGTGGTCAAGATCTATGAAAATGTATATCTCGAGCCGAGCAAGATGGGATACTTGTGCGGCTCCAAACTGCCGCTCTTGAAATTGACCCCAAGTTTGAAGCATGTGATACGAGAAAATAACCAAGTCATGACCATCCTCATGAGGTCAATGACAAAAAGATCGATGAGAACTTCATGATGTATGATATCGCAGCAAAGGAGATGCGGGACAATGCCGAGACCTTTACTCAAAAGGACAATACATCGAGGTCTATGATCTTGAAGCTCAAATCAAAATTGCAGGCAAGGAGATCTGTCTATGACTCAATACTTCAACCAACTATCTAAGGCATGGCAACACCTAGACATGTTGGAAATTCACCCATGGAAGGATGTAGAGGGATTTGCCTTATACAAGAATATCATTGAGAAAAGAGGGTATTCAAGTTCCTTACAGGATTGAACTCATCCTGGATGATGTTAGAGGTAGAGTTCTTTCTACTAAACCTCTCCCCAACCTCAAATCTGTGTTTCTTTGAAGTCAAACATGAGGAAAGCGAAGAAAAGTAATGCTACAAAGCAACCTGCTTGATCACCCTGCGATAGCTCAAAGGCAATGTTGGTGGTCGGGAAGCTCTTGAGGTTCTTGAGACTTACAGGAACCCTACTGAGAAGACAGGAAAGTTGTTCTGTGACCATTGCAAACGCACAAATCACACCAATGACACTTGCTGGAAACTCCATGGTAAGCCTAATTTCTTTAAACCCTCCAAACCTTCCAGGGAGAGTCAGGGCAGGCATGTCAGTGAAGAAGGGAACAAAGATACCATGTTGGATGCTCAGTTTGCTGCTTTCAAAGCCTTCATTGCTCAACAAAAGGAAGGTAGTTCTATCACTGACATAACTACTCATGCAAAAACAGGTATATTCCACTCACCTCTCAGTAATGATACTCGGATTGTTGATTCGGGTGCTTCATCCCATATGACTGGTAACAAGAATCTCATATCTCAGTTTAGACCCTGTCATCAAACCCACAATATTAGGATTGCCGATGGATCTATCTCATGTGCACAAGGTTTTGGAAATGTTAAACTTACTGATAAGATATACCTTCAGGATAACCTATTTGTCCCTAAATTAGACTGTAACCTTATATCTGTCAGTAGACTCACTAAAGACCTAAATTGGACAGTCTTGTTTAATGACAATCAGTTTATTTTCCAGGATCATTCTTCACAGGAAGTGATTGGGAGAGCTAAAGCCTGCTCAGGACTGTTTATGGTCAACCCTGCTGAAGACAGAAGAGTGAAGACTGAAACTGCCTCAGCAGCCTGTAAGCAAACCTTAGACAATATCATGTTATGGCATTATAGGCTAGGTCATCCAAGTTTTGGTTATTTAAAGTCTTTAATTCCTGAATTGTTTAAAGGATGTAACCTCAGTGACCTTCAATGTGATATTTGTCAGTTTGCTAAACTTACTAAATCTGTGTATACTAAAATACCTTATTTACCTTCCACACCTTTCACTTTGATTCATAGTGATGTTTGTGGACCCTCAAGAGTTAAAAGTATAACAGGAAAGAGGTGGTTTGTCACCTTCATAGATGACCACACCAGGATCACATGGCTGTTTCTGATGAAAGATAAATCTGAAGTTGGAACCATCTTCCAAGAATTCTATAACATGGTATCCACTCAATTTGACACTAAGATTAAAATCTTAAAAACAGATAATGCCATGGAATACTATGAGTCCAACCTCAGTACCTTCCTGAATGATAAGGGTATTGTCCACACCAGTAGTTGTGTAGAGACACCTCAGCAAAATGGGGTTGCTGAGAGGAAGAACAGACACTTACTGGAGATGGCTAGCTCAGTCATGTTCACCACACATGTGCCTAAATATATGTGGGGTGAAGCTATACTAACTGCCACATACCTGATCAACAGGTTACCCAGCAGAGTGTTAGGATTCAAGACTCCCATTCAAACCCTGCTGATAACTCATTCCTGTCCTCATCTCATTGCTGACTTACCTCCAAAGATCTTTGGATGTACTGTGTTTTTCTATATTCATGCCCAACACAGAAGCAAACTTGATCCCAAAGCTCATAAATGCATCTTCCTAGGCTATGCCAAAGATAGAAAAGGGTTACAAGTGTTATTCTCCCATCGACAAAAGATTTTACAATTCTATGGATGTAAAATTCTTTGAAAAAACCCCTTACTACAACAAACCCTTTCGAGACAGTCCACAGATGGCAACCTTATTGAAATTGAGCTCACTCCAACCCCTCAACCAACTTCTCTCGTGAGACTCACGATACTCAGCAGACCTCATCGAACCCATTGAACCTCGGCGAGCTCTCATCGAGCCAAGCTGAACCCACTCGAACCAACTAAACCCTTTGAACCTCGGCAGTCTCCCGAGCCTCATCGACCTGCTCATTCCATCGATTGTGATGATGGACCCATTCTTTGTCGAAAGGAAAGAAATCATGTACTAATCACTCTATTCATACTTATGTGTCTTATGATCACTTGTCACCTTCTTTTGCTATGTTTACACAAGACTTGGATTCCCACTCCATTCCTAAGAATATACAGAAGCTCTCCAACATGATAAGTGAAAGGTCTTTGTCAAAAGCTGTAATGATCGCTCTCTTGACAACCATACTTAGGACCTCACCACTCTCCCACATGGAAAGAAGGCAGTCATTTGTAAATGGTCATTCACTATCAAGTACAATGTTGATGGTAATCTTGTTGACAAATACAAAGCTAGACCGGTTGCAAAGGGATTCACTCAAACATATGGGATTGACTACAAAGAGACCTTTGCACTGTGGCAAAGCTAAACACTGTCAGTCTTGATCTCACTTCTTTGTCCAACTTGGTGGCCTCTCCACCAATTGGATATCAAGAATGCTTTCCTAAATGGTGACCTTATTGAGGAAGTCTATATGAATGTACCTCTGGTTTTGGCAACACTCACACTCAAGGAAAGTTTGCAACCGAGGAAATCCTTATATGGCACGGCGGTCCCCTCGAGCCTGGTTTGGAAAACTTACTCACGTGGTTAAAGGCTGCTGGATATCATCAATGCAACTCGAGATCACACCATGTTTATCAAAATAACCAACCGAGAAGAGATCTATTCTTATTTTCTATGTGGATGATATCATCCTTCTTTGGTGATGACCCGATGAGACCCAACAATTGAAGACCCTTATGGCAAAAGTGTTTCAAGTTAAAGATCCGGGATATCTCAAGTACTTCCTTGGCATGGAAATATCCGAAGCTTGACCCAGGTATCTCGGTCTCATAGAGAAAGTATATACTGGATCTCTTTGAAGGAAAGCGGCATGCTAGGATGCAAACCTGCTATATCTCCAGTAGACCCCAGTAATCCACTGGTACATGGTAATGTTGCTGTAAGAAAGGAACAATATCAGAGACTTGTAAGGAAACTTATCTATCTCTCTCATACAAGACCTGATATTGCATATGGAGTTAGCCTTGTCAGTCAATTCATGCATTGTCCTACTGAGCACCATTGGGATGCTGTCTAGAGAATACTCAGATACTTGAAGTCCACTCTGGCAGGGCCTACACTTCACTAAGTCTTGTGTGATCGGTGTAGGTCTATATTGATCTTGGCCCAAATTTGGTAGCCACATAGACAGAAGATCTACCACATGCTATTGCTCATATGTATGGGGTAATCTTGTCACTTGGAGAAGCAAGAAACAACCTCTGTCTCTAGAAGCCATTGTGAAGGTGAACTCAGGGCACTGGTTTTGGGCATTTGTGAAGCATTATGGCTAAAAAGAGTCCTTACTGACCTTTAGTAGACCCCTCGGCAACGTGTCATACTCTGTTGTGACAATAATTCAGCTTTATGCATGGCAGAGGATCCAGTCCATCATGATAAAACCAAACATGTGGATATTGACAGACATTTCCTTAAATAGAAGATTGATGCCAAGATCATTCAACTTCAGTATGTTCCCTCAGCAGACCAAAATGCTGATATTCTCACCAAGGCAATTCCACCGCTTATGTTCAGCAGACTGAGTAGCAAACTTGGCTGTATTGACATATACAACCCAGTTTGAGGGGGTGTGTGGAAATATTACATTACATTAGTGTAACATATTAATTGTGCGACATATTAATTGTAAGACATATTAATTGTATTGTATAAACAATTAATATGTCATAAAGTCATAAAGTAACTCTATTTTATCTTATTAGGTAATAGACAACTCTAGCAATTAATACTAGCCGACTCTAGGAATTAATTGCTCTCTCCTAGCTTATACTCCACTAGGACCTTTCTCACTTACTTGTACCTATTTATACTCACTATTTTATGATGAATAAGTTAAGTTGAAGTTTACTCAAGTATTATTACTTTCTCAAACTCTCTTCAGTAATGTTAGATGAAATTGACCCCGAATCCACGGTCAGCATAGGATCATGATATACCCGGTGGCGGCGAGATCCTGGTCAGGATCTTGGAATATTACAAAGATGTGTTCGCATGGAAAGCAAGTGATATGCAGGATCCAACAGAGTTGGTGTACACAAGCTCAACTTCGACCCAACCAGAAAACCTGTGAAGCAGAAGAAAAGATCTTTCGCCCTAGAAAGGATACAGGCTGTCCAGCAAGAGGTAGAGAATCTGTTGCAGGCCAACATGATTAAAGAAGTTATATATCCAGAGTGGCTAGCAAATCCGGTACTAGTCAAGAAGCCAGATGGCAACTAAATAATGTGTGTGGATTTCACAGATCTAAATAAGGCATGCCCTAAAGATAGTTACACTACCCCTAGAATTGACAGGCTAGTAGATTCTACAGTTGGATATGAATTTTTTTCTTTCTTAGATGCATATAAGGGATATCATCGATTCACGATGGATCCTATAGACAATCGTGAAAAAGCGCTTTTATTCTCGAATTTGGCTCTACTATTATATGTCTATGCCTTTTGGATTAAAGAACGCAGGGGCTACATACCAAAGAGCGGTCAATACCATTTTTAACCAACATATTGGTAAATCCATGGAAGTGTATCTGGACGATTTATTGATCAAGAGTAGGACTCTTGACTAATATTGAAAAGATGTGGCAGAAGTTTGTCAAGTATTTTGACAGACTAGAATGATGTTGAACCCTAAAATGTGAACTTTCGGAGGAAGGTTAGGCAAATTCCTTGGTTATATGATATCCAAAGAAGGAGTCAGAGCCAACCCCGACAAATTAGAAGATTTGAAGACTTTGCCCGAACCAAAGAACATCAAAGAAGTCCAGCGATTGACAGGGAGATTAGCGGCGCTCGATCGTTTCTTGTCAAAATCGGCACAGAAATCATTGTCTTTCTTTAAAATCCTCAGGAAAGCCAGCCCATTTGAATGGAATGCGAGAATGTCAACAAGCTTTCAGGAGCTAAAGAATCATATCGATCACTTGCCAACCTTGACCCCTCATCGAGGAAGGTGAGATATTATTCTTGTATTTATCTTTTGCAACGTGGCGTAAGTCTTTGTGTTGGTAAAACAATATGGTATATTACAGAGGCCTGTGTATTTTGTGAGCAAAGCCCTACAAGGCCACGAGATCGAGTATTACGAGGTGGAAAAATTAGACCTTGCCCTGGTGCATGCCACAAGGAAATTAAGACCATATTTCCAAAGTCACCCGGTGATAGTATTGACAAACCAACCCCTAAAGCAAATTTTGGATAAACCGGACAAGTCGGGAGATTGGAAAAGTTGGTAGTTGAATTAGCAGGGTTTGACATCGAATACAAACCGAGAAGCAAACAATTAAAGCTCAAGCTTAGCCGATTTATTGGCGGAAGAAAAAGCATTGGATGTAGAACAAAAGCGAGCAGAAAAGGTGAACAATGGCAACTCTATGTAGATGGAGCTTCAAACAAAGAAGGAGCAGGGGCAGGACTCCTACTCATTAGCCCAAAAGTTGAAGAATTTCCATATGCTCTTCATTTCGAGTTTCAAGCCACTAACAATGAAGCAGAATAAAAAGCTTTGATAACTGGATTAAACCTAGCACAAAAGCTAGGTGTGCAGAATTTGAAAGTATACACAGATTCACAGCTTGTAACAAATCATATCAAAGGAGAATATGAGGCAAAGGAAGGCCCCATGAAGAAATATCTAGCGGTTGCGCAGAGAAAATTGCAAAACTTCTTAATGGTGGAAGTGGAACAGATAACTAGGGCCCAAAATACCAAAGCAGATGCATTGTCTAAGCTAGGGTCGAATTTTCTCTCCAACAAAAATGTGTTGGTTGAACAGTTAAGTCAGAAGAGCTCTGACAAGATGAAGTACAACCGATAAACACAGTGGAAACATGGATGGATCCAATTGTAATGTATCCGAGAGACGGAAGGCTCCTCAAGATAAAATACGTGCAGAAAAGCGATAAGGCTCTCGGCGGATATATTACATTCAACGAGGTTTTGTACAGAAATTTTATGCAAAGACCCTAGTGAAATGTGTCACCCCAGATGAAGGAGATTATGTGCTGAGAGAAATCCATCTCGGAATTTGTGGAAATCACTTGGGAGCAAGAGCTCTGGCCAGAAAATGTAAACTTTTTGAATATTACTGGCCAGGAATGAAAGAAGACGCACATAAGCTAGTCAGAACTTGTAAGACATGCCAGGTGCATGGCACTTTATCACATAGACCTGTACAAGTGATGACGCAAATTGTATCTCCATGGCCCTTTGATCAATGGGGAGTAGATCTTATGGGTCCATTACCCAGAGCACCAGGAAATTTCAAATTTTTGGTAGTGGCAGTCGACTATTTCACCAAATGGGTGGAAGCGGAACCTTTGACCACCATCACAGCCAACCAAATACAGAAATTCTTGTGGAAGAACATTTTGTGCATATATGGTATTCCTAAAATTCTCGTCTCCGATAATGGCATGCAATTCGATGATCAAGGAGTACAAACTTGGTGCACAAACCTAGGGATATCTCAACACTTTACATCAGTAGCCCATCCTCAAGCCAATGGACAGGTTGAACAGACCAATAGGAAAATAAATCAAGGTTTAAAGAAAAGATTGGAGCAGAATCCAGTGTAAGAGTGGTTGTTACTCACCCAGGGGGTCATAACACCAAGGCAGAGTTGGATGTTATTCTTAAGCCTAAACAAGATGAGTTTAGGCTGGTATCTCCTTTCACTGAGGATATTGATGCATTTCTTTGTCCTCCATGATTTAAGATCCCTAAGATCCAGTCATACGATGGCACTAAGGATCCATACGATCATATGCATCAGTACATCCAGCATATGAGTTTGTACAATGCACCCAAAGAGATGAAATGCAGGGCATTTGCAACTGTTCTCACAGGAAAGGTAAGAGATTGGTTCAACAAGTTGAGCCCCAGATCCAGACCAGATTTCACCACTCTGACCAGAAAATTCATGCATGCATTTATTGCAGTAAGACCTTTCCAGAGAAACCGAACATACTTGCTGACTATCAGACAAAAGAGTGAGGAAACAATGCTACAATTCATCAAAAGGTTCAATGAAGAATCATCCCAGATAGCGGATTTGGATGATAAGTTCTTAGTGGCGTCCTTCGTGGCAGGTCTGAAAGAAGGGCGGTTACATGCAAAGTTAAGCAGTAAGAATCCAAGCATGATAGAAGAATGTTTGGAAATTGCATACAGACATTGTCAAGGAGAAGAGGCAAACAGAGCCAAGAGAGAGGAATCCCACAGGGATTCTAAAAGAGGAAAAACTGATGATAAATCTCACAAAAAAGGAAATCAGTCTGGGACAGGGTAACCGCTCCCATTTCTGATAGATTAGGGAAGAAAGGTGCTTTGCAGGACAGAGACATTATTCCTCTGAACAGATCCCGTGATCAAGTTCTGGAAATAATGGAGAAAAAAGGAATTGCCAGGACTCCTCCTCCCCTGAAGGGTCCAAGGGAAAAAAGAGACCATACAAGGTGGTGCAAGTACCATAAAGACATTGGGCACGACTCGGAGCAGTGTAGGGATCTGATCAGAGATATAGATGCGGTAGCCATGGAAGGAAAGATCGATGAATGCATCGAACGTACGCAAGGAGACAACCCTAGAGAAAGGAGGGAATTCGGGAAATTCAAAAACAATCATGACATAAATAATCAGAGGAGACATAGAGACCCATCTCCTGATGCTGACGGGCACAGAGTCTGGTGGAGTCCTGCTCTACCAATCCATTTATCTTTATCGTGGGTCTGGCCCAAATGTATATATCCTGGCCCAGAGGGCCCATATATCAACAGGAGGATCTACGTGTTACTACTAAAAATAAAAATACTCTACATTTTACCTATAGAAAATATATCGAAGCCTATGAAAATTTTTAATTAGTGTGTTAAATATTTACGGACCCCGCTGAAAAAATATTCCGGTTCCACCACTGACCACCATATCTAAAGCTACATCTGCTAAGGCTGCGTGGACATCATTATACAACATGTTTGCCAAACCAAGTATAGGCCGGATTCGTCAAATTAAGCAACAATTGAAAAATATGAGAAAGGGCTCGCAGCCCATCTTTAATTTCTTGGCCTCGATAAAGTCCAAAGTAGATGATTTGTCCCTCTTAGAAGCTCCCATGGAGAATGTTGATTTCATTGATTTAATATTGGATAATTTGGGACCCGAATATACTGAGATAGCCCGGGCAATACAGGTTCGTGAAACAGATATTGAGTTTGAAGAGCTTCACAATAAGCTCCTGAATTTTCAGGTGAAGCTCACCGGCGCTCCGGAGACGAGACCCTTTTCTCCGGAAACTGCTAATAACGCTGCTCCCAAGCCTTATTCAGATTCAGATTATGCAGGATGCAAAGTGGACAGAAAAAGCACATCAGGCACATGTCAGTTACTAGGAAATAGACTTATGTCATGGTTTTGCAAAAAGCAAAACTCAATCTCAACTTCAACAGCTGAAGCTGAATACATAGCAGCTGGAAGTTGTTGTGCTCAAGTTTTATGGATTAGACAGCAATTAAGGGATTATGGGATAGAAGAAGGAATGATTCCTATAATGTGTGATAACACAAGTGCAATAGCAATCACTGATAATCTAGTTTTACACTCAAGGACAAAGCACATTGATGTGCGTCACCATTTCATAAGAGATCATGCAGAGAAAAAGGATATCACAGTTCTTTATGTACCTACTAAACATCAGTTGGCAGATATCTTTACAAAGCCGTTGGACAAAGAATGATTTGCCAAAGCGAGAAGGCGAATTGGGGATAATCAAAGTCGGTTGAAATCAGTTAAGCCAGAAATTCGTCAAGGGGATTAATCTTTGTTATGCTGGGTGCGCTCACTTAACAGATCAGTCATTGACATCAACAATTTCAAACTGATTAACTAGAACTGACAGACTATACCGAAATCGAATGATTTGTGGCCGAAGTTATTTCTAAAGCGACTTGACATCGGTTTTATCGATCAACTTAAGTCAAAGGTTGACAAGATAAAAGCGACATCGGTTATATTGCATTCAATTACTGCACTTCTTTTTGTCAGAATATTGCATGTACACCCCACGACTATCAGAACAGTGCATACATTGGTTACCCAAACCATCATGGAATTTGAAAGGTTGTACTAACCAACCGTCAGTACACCACCCCTATATATTCAACCCCCTTTCACACTTCATAAAAATTATAATCAGATCTTTCAAACCCAAAAATCATCTCAAATTCAATCTCTGTGTTCACACCCAAACATGGCCACTTCAAAGATTTCACAAGAAGAAAGAATAATAACAGAGCTAGATGAATTTTCATTCGAAATTTATGAAGCTATGTGTCAAAACACTCTGTTAGCAAGTCACATCTGCGCAAAGATTCACAAACAACCAGGATTAAGAAATATTCTGGAGGTTTCATTCAATGAAAAACGTGACTTGGAAGGTATTTTGCAATTCTGGCAAAATATGCGATTGGTTCGAGACTCCTTAATGACAACAGTTCGGGGAGATCGCATCGCTATCAATGAAGAGTCATGAGGTCACTTTTTGGCTTCGCAAATTCATCTGTAACATCAACACATTTATCTACTCTACCATTGGACAGGACTACATTTCTAAAGAAGCTAACTTTTTCTACGGTACCAATCGAAGTTGGTATTCATGTTGACAAAATCAAGCCAGAATTTGGACACCTCAGCAGATGGCTCAGCAAGCATGTCATTGGAAAATCCAAAGGAATTAGTACACTATCTGAAGAGAATATCTATCTGATGAACATTATTTGGGATGAAATAGAATTCAATTGGGCAGGCTATATAGTCAATCAGATAAAGAAGCAACATTTAGCCGAATTAAACAGTGTACAAAGAGCTCAAGCTGGAGGTCAGACAACTGTTGGTAGATTCCAACTGAAGAAAACACTCAGTGGAATCATTCAATTCTATCTGGAAAGACTCAAGGAAGGGAATCAAGCAAGACAAGATGCAGCTACAAAGGAAATTGCAGCAAAAACAGTATCTCAACCTGGAGCTGGTCAGAAAACCGTGTCTCACCAGGAAGCTGAACACAGAGGAATCAAGCGAAAGGCTGACTCGGCACGAGAAAGATCAGTTGTAAGATATTTACAACAACAACTGACAACTGAAGATACATGGAAAAATAATCTTGCTGACAATACTTCTCAGTTACAACATCAATCAGATCAGCAATCAGCCCCAGTTTTTGAAGCTGATAAAATCGTCAGATTAATGAAGATGAAGCTTAAACCAGAGGATTCTCATGATGCTAGTCTACAAACTGAAGAAAATTTACTCTTGGAGAAACTGGAAATCGAAGATCTATACTCTCTATTTCCCATATCAGAGTTTCTTGAAAATTGTTTTAAAATATTTACTGAATTAGATCAAAGGAGAGAATCAGCCACATCATCTGTTCCAAAAGATAGTTCAAGAGAAAAGGATGATGATGAAGATGACCTTACAAGGAAAGAAGTTGACGTGACTACAGTTTTGCATTCAAAACACCAACCTCGAGCTACGCAAACTGTACGACAGCAAGAAGAGTTTCCAGTTGGAAATCAGACAACTGACACTCAGCAAACAGACGATGCAACTGATAATCGTCAACTGATGATTATTGCAGCTATTACTCAGTCTAAGGATCAACCTGAAACAACTTATGATCCTTCTGACATCCTAACCAAGGATGAGTTGGCCAAAGTTCATGAAAACTTAAGAATTGTGCTCAGTCACAGGGATGCACAAAATGGCCTTCTATGAAATATTTCTGGATATCTCGATTATAGAACTAGAACAGATGTTTCAGTTCATGCAAGACTAGAAATGATCCAAAAATCCAGTTCAAGTTCTGCTTCAGAAATTATGTTACTTAAACAGAAACTAGAAGACTCAACCGCCGTAGATAGGAAACACGTGCTCAGGCTCACCTTGGCATATGAATCAAAGACATCTACGGGCTAGAAACTCGGCTTAAGGAAGTAATTGCGTCTCAACAACGTATATCACCCAACCAAAGAGCAACCCATGCTTTGGTAGATCGGCTTTATGATGCCAAAAAGGGAAGTTGAAGAAGAAAAGCTAAGTTACTCACGAAATGAAGCGACTTGAAGATGAATTGCAAAGATACAAATCAGATCCCAAGTTCTTAAGAAAAGAGCTAACTGACGAGCAGCTCATTGTGAAATACAGTCAACCAGGAGAACGGAGAGCTACTCTTACAAAAGATCTGTGGATGCGGTTTGTCAAAGATCACAATCCTATCAAAGCCAAGTACAAGGATAAGGCGTTTGAGGAATCCTTGAACTACTTTTTATCGATATATTGTCAAAAGCAGAAAATGGCACAATATAAGAAAAATCGAGAGGATTGAAGACAAATCAAGATTAAAGACAAAAGCGAACAAATGAAAGTCGATGTTGTTGAATTTGAAAACACTACTTGAAAGAATCGGACTTGCCAAAGTTATTTCTATGGAGAAGATGGAAAGAAGGAAGTCAAGTTGACTACAACAAGACATTTTCAAAGGAAGAATCCAAGCTAGAAAATGACTATCGTTTGTACGACAAGGAGAAGAAGTACATTTCAGTAAAGAAAAAGCTTAGTCTTTAATCACAATTATTTGGACTAAATGTAACTACTTCAGTTTTTGCTCATTCTAATGAAATCCAGTTTTCCAGTTTTACATTGTTTTACATTGTTTTGATCTTTAAGATTTTCTTTTAGGGAGAGTTTTGGCATCATCAAAAAAAGGGAAATTGTTGGAAATAAAATTTATGTTTTGATGATAATTCATCATACTTATTCAAAGTATTATCTTAACCTCATTGATGAAGTGCTAAAGCTAGTTGTTATAGTGAAAAGCTAAAAGATGTCTATAACTGAATGTTTAGGTTTTACTAGAGTCTGATATTTCTATAGGTTATATCAGACAAGCACTGTAATAGCTAGTGTGTCGTAAAACTGAAAAATGGAAGTCATTCTAAACAAACTGACTCAGGATACACCAATATGAAAACTGAAGAAGGTAAGTTATTTGAGGACCTGAGACTAACTTGGCTTATCTAGTATATTGAAGAACTGAGGGACACAGACTCTGTTATTGAAGATTGAAGAACTGAGGGTTCAAACTTAGTTATGAAGATTACAAGTCGAGACTGTAAAGTTAGACTTCAGGCGAGATTGTGGTAACATGAACTGACTTTATGGATCTTGTATGAAGACCTAAGATTCATAAGGACAATGAATTCTTAGAAGTTAATGAGTCATGGTGTACTCTGATTAAGTCAATTATAATAAAATGAAAAACTGGAGTGCTGATATTTGAAGAAGAGTAAAATCTCAGTTAATGCTCCAAGTCAGTCAAGAAACTGATAAGTAATAAACTCGAGTATAAAACGATAAGGATACTCGGTTTTATATGTCGGTCATCCAACATGCTGATAGTACGGTCGAAAGTCAAAAAGAAGCGATTCTATTGGATGAGATACTGACACGGCAGAACGGTCGAAAATATATCCGTTACAAGATAGACGTTGATACAATTCGAATTCAGGCCAAATGAACATTGGACCTCAGACTATAAATAGAGGACCTTGCACAAAGAAAACAAAACATAATTATTAAGAAAAACAAGCATTTTTGTGCACCAGTCTTATTCATTTGAATTGTTATAATCACTGCCCTATAACAAGATCATACCTAGAATTTCTTCAAGTGTTCAAGCTACTAAGAATTTTTCAAGAATCAGACACTTTGAAGAACCACAAACAAGAATCAATTCATTGATTCTCAACCCAACCTTGATTTTACATCAAAGGTTTAGACTGTGAAGCAAACCGGGAAAGTTTCGTCAAGGACAGTTGTTATTAGCAGTCGGGCAGACTGTGTTTGTGGTGGTAGCTGATGAAGAGGCATACGATACCCTTCAAGGACCAGTGTTCAAGCAATTGAAGAGCAGCAATTCTACCTGTTCTACAACTATTTAGATAGTGAAGCTAGGGATTAGCCAAGGACTATTGTTTAGGACTTTTTGTAACAGTTCACCTCAAGAAGTTCTAGTGGATTTTTCCTCCGAACCACCAGGGAAGAGAGGACGTACAGGATTACACCACCTGGAACCTCTATAATTCTTGCTCATTTACTTTACGCATTTATTTATTTCATTTAGCATTTACTTACAACATTTGATAGTTTATTGTTATACAATTCACAGTTCACAAACTGACATTCATCAGAATTCAGTTTATCACACTAAGCTTTCATAAAAGAATAACAAGATCAAGAAAAAGGCTAATTATATCCACTGCCGGTTGACTCAGTTTTGCTTAAGTCAGTTTGACTTAAACTCAGCTTAGTCAGCTTAACTCCACACAAGTTTTAACTGAACCTTAATTTGTTTAGGAAAGTTTTTGGTGACAAGTTTATTCACCCCCCCTTAAACTTGTGTTATCCTTTCCAAGGGACCAACAATAGTCAACTTTATCAATGTGACGTGGAGTAGTCAAATTGCACTCGAAATCCTGCAAATAGGATGGTTGAGCCGTATTTCTATTAAATCTCCTAACTGGATAGGTGTTATGATGTTGTGGAACATCATGTATAGGTTCCTACACTGGCTCATTGTGAATACTAGCAGGCGGAGCATCAAAATGTTGAGTTTGCACTGAACATTCTATATCAGCCAAAGAAGTAACATCAAACACAGGCAAAGAAAGAACATGAAGAGCATAATTAAGGTGTATCTGTGTGTGATAGGGAATGATGAGTTCATAGAACTTAGTAACTCTAGAGATGAAAATATCATATTTGTTTAAGTCTAGGACAAAATGTCCCGCACCTTCTACAGAACACCAAGATCGATGACATTGCTAAAGTATGATTATGGGGGGCTAAGCCCACCCGAACAATAAAATATTACACTAAACAATCTATGTAGTCCAAACTGCCCTAGAAGAATCTGGTTCATTGCCTGGTGAACCTTGCAGCTGAAAGCATTCTTACAAAGTCATACATTGAAGGTTTTTTGGAGCATACTTACAAAAGACCTAACAGCTGGGAGCATATTTTTGTAGCTTTGTTTTGTGTTTAGAGTATATTTTACTATATTTTCAGGCTTAATCCCTAAACAATTTACCTTGTTTTCGAGGGAATAAATGAGAAAAGCATGTTTTAACCAATAAATTCATATAATGTTCATTGAGGGTTTATAATTTAATTATGAGGAAATATTGAGTTTAAATGTTATTTCGTTACACATTTTTCTATTATTATTACTCGATGACTTGGTGTAACAATTATTTTGCAGAAAATAAAGAAATGCAAGGGGATATTATTTATGGAGAAGATTAATCTCATTTAATCAAGAGATCAATGTTATTCAATCAAAGGATTTTGAAATAAAGAAGGAAAATCGGAGCATTGAAGAGAGGATAAAGAAGATCTGATCGAAGGAGTGGAGTAGGGAACACGTTATACGAAGCAAGGTGTGAACGCGTAAAAATGTGAGGTTCGGTCGACCGAGCCATGACACTCGGTCGACCGAACGTGATCTTTCGGTTGACCGAATCCCGAGGCAAAAAAAAATCGACGCGTTTTCTAGATCCTTCCCTATGTCGGCCACAAACTCCTATATAAGCAGCATCCGTTCGAGCAGGAAGGGTCGTCCAAAAATATTCACAAGAATACATTAGCATAAATTAGATTCATAATTAGGTTTTTATTTTTCTTTCAATTCAGCAATTATGGTTTTTATTATGAAGATGAGTGGCTAAAGGCCTGAGGCTAGGACCACCATGTGAAGCCACCATCACCGGATTTAAACAAGGATTTTGCATTTATTCGTTCTAGTAAGTTTCTTGTTCTTCCTTCATGTTTTGAATTGTTTATGTGCAATGTGTATGACTATACTTGTGTTGCATGCTGATTGAATTTAGACATACGATAGTTGATAAATTCATAGATTGCCGTGAAGGAGAGTGATAATATTTCTTCTAACAAACGAAAGTTGAGGGAGAATATTGTTAGATTAGGATTTTATATCCATATCTTTGTTTCGTAGAGCTTTAGTCAAACCGAGAGGTGTACTAATTAAAGGTGTAGAATCGAGAGAGGAAACGCCGCTTTAGTAGATAATAATCCAAGACTTACGAATGAATATGCGATTTTCTTGTTAATTTCAGTGGGGTGGTGGATCAAAGGTGTGTTCTAGTTGTTTTAATCATAGTTGTTAGAAAAAGATTTAATAAGTAGTAGTTGTTCTTTTCGCTTTTGAAACCTTTATTTTGTTCTTTAATCCAAGATCGTATTTATAAACCTTACAAAAGAAATCGAAGGCGGAAACACTATTTTTCGTACAAGTCCCTGTGGATACGACCCGGTTTCATCACTATAGCTGCGAACCTTCGCACTTGGGGTTGACATCGGTTTTATTTATTATATTTTATCACTGCTTTGCATAAAACCGCAAACAAGTTTTTGGCGCCGTTGCCGGGGACTTGGCACGGAAAGTTTTCGTTTTCAGTCTCTGTAATTTCTGGACGGTCGCTAATTCTGGTGCATACTAATCTTAAAAAAAAAAAAAATTTAAAAAAATAAAAATAAAAATAAAAATTTATGTTCGGTCGACCGAACCTGACCTCTCGGTCGACCGAGAGTTATTTTATTTTTTTTCTTTTCTCTGTTTCTGTTCTGTGATAGTCTTACGATGATTCATTCGTTTTATTTGCGTTTTTGAACTGTTTGAGTGCATTTTAGTTTAGTTTTTAGTTGTTGAGTCTAATTAAAGGATTATACTTAATTTTAAAAATAAAAAAAAATAAAAAAATAAATAAAAAATTTATTTTTATTTTGACCCGAACATTTGGTTCGAAAGTGGTTTATGCAAACTCGAACTCACGGGGGACCACTTTTATATAACCCGGAGCTAGAGCGAACCATCGTTCGACCGAATAGACGTTTGGCTCGACTCGCCGGATCGACGGACGAGGCAAACGACCCTGAAGAATACGTTGAGGAAGAAGCCCAAGTTGAGGAAATGGCAGATCAAAGGACATTGGCAGACTATGCCATGCCGTCTCATCGTGAAAGTAAATCCTGCGATCGTGATTCACGAAATCACGGGTGATAATTTCGAACTCAAAACTTCTTTAATCAACTTAGTGAGAGGTTCCACATTCCATGGCTTCTCCATCGAGGACCCACACGATCACATTCACTCATTTCTAGAATCGTGTGGGACTACTTTAATCAAAGGGTCACCGAGGGCATACGAGGATGAAACTTTTTCCTTCTCACTTTGAAGGAGAAGCGAAAGAATGGTATAAATCTTTACGATCGACTCCATTACTTCGTGGGAGGAGTTGGAGAAAGAATTTACGAGCCGATTTTCCACCGCAAAGGCGGCTCATCTTACGAATCAGATATTCACTTTTGTGCAAGCGAGAGGGAATCGTTTTGCGATGCATGGAAGCGATTTAAATCTCTCTTGAGAAAGTGCCCCACCATAAATTTGGATAAACAAAGGTTGGTCAACACTTTCTATAGTGGTTTGGTTGAATTGACCAAGGAATGGTGAATAGTTCTGCTGGAGGTGCATTTACGAGAAAGACACGAAGAGGATGGACGTTGTTTGAAGATATTGCAAAGTATAATTATGCCCCTACCTATAAAGGTGCATCGGTCAGAAGAACTCGACTCGAGGAAGTATGAGGTAGATGAGACCACACTTCTAAAGGCTCGATTAGAAGCACTACGAAGCAAGTGGCGGCAATGAATGTTCAAAGTCTTGTATGTGACAAGCGCCATGGCCAAGGCCATCGCGATGTCGATGGCGACTTGACCCGATCCTCAGGTCAAAGTCGTGGAAAACAACGTTATCCGCCAAAGTGCGATACCATTGGGCACACATTCCATCAATGTCCTCTATTCTTCGCATTCAGAGGAGGTGAATGCATTCGATTCTCAAAATTATCGACCTTTGGGTCGAATCGAACACTCAAGGGTTTAATTATCGGAGTGACCCTTCCAGGTAGCAAATCCCCATCGATTTCAGGCCCCTAGGCCTAATCGAGCAATTTTCAATCAACTCTCGACCGGCATGGAACAATAATCCACCGGTCAATCAAAATCAAAATCGAATCAATCATTTTTGATTTTAGAACAAAAGTTGAGTGAGCAAGTCGCGCCAACACTCGGTTGGCAAATGCATTAAGTACTTTGACCAAGACACGGTGAGGAATTTAGAGGTGCAAATGGGGACAGATTTCGGGGCAGCAAGCAAGTCGACCTCAAGGTCAGCTGCCGAGTTTTACTGAGAAGAACCCCCGAGGGGTTAACGTGGTCCAGAATGACCAGAATACTTGCACCGATCTGGCTGCACCATGGAACTATGGTCAAGATGAGTTGAATGTCATAAATCTGAGGAGTGGGAAAGCGGTTGGCGGTCAGGCCAACCGAGGAAGCGAATAGCCCCCTCTGCGAGCAGAGAGGCGAGGAGGGAAGATCTTCTTTCTCCTCGGAAGGATCTTTGGGATAATTTGTTGAGCCAAGTGAAAAGGAAGTTCGAAAGAAATGTGAGAGTTGAGAATATCTTTGAAAAGAAGTCGGATTCTAAGTTGAGTTCGGGAAGCATGTGAGGTGGAAAGATAGGAAGACAAAGCAATCAATCATAAGGCAAACAAAGAAGACCTTGGCGAGGAGGACTTTCTTTGATCTCCCTTACCCACCTAGCAAGAACAATTTGTCATTAACGATCGATAAGGAGTATAAGAAGGTTATCGATTTGCTCAAGAATCTTTGAGGCAAACATTCCATTAGTTGATCTTTTGGTAGGGATGCCAAAAGTATACAAAGTTTATAAGGGACGCAGTGAGTTCGAAGAAGAAGCTTCAAGAGCTCGAGCACATAGTGTTGAATGAAGAATGCTCCGCAATCGGTCGACTAAACTTCTGTGAAGTGTCACGACCACTGGTAAATTCACGATTTCGTGTACTATCGGGAACAGGACTTCCATAATGTTTTATGCGATTCGGGGCATCAGTCAATCGATGTCTACTTCAATCTTCCAATCTCTTGGATTGGATCAATCTATTACTCTTAGACCCATTTCTCTTCAACTTGCGAGATAGAAGTGTGAAGTATGCAGGGAGGCTGTAGAAGATGTGTTGGTCAAGGTTGAGAACTTCATATACCCGGTGATTGGGTAATCATGGACATGACCAATGATGAGAAAACCCCTTGATCCTTGGAAGACCTTTTCTTGCAACCGCCCGTGCCTTACTAGATTCCTACGGTGGTGAGATAACCCTACATTTGGAGGATGAGAGTGTAAAGTTCAATGTGGGCAATGCGGTGAAACACGCATCCGGTGACACTTGTTTAGCTATTGAGGACGATTTCAGCGATGAGTATGATGAACAAGTGTTCATGGGCGATTGGGATGAGGAAGAATTCAATAAACAAATGCAACTTGGGTGATGAGGAGTGGAGGGATTTTTAGAAGAGATTGAGAAGGAGGAAAAGGAAAGTTTCGATTACCAGGAGATGGTAAGAAAGAAAATGAGGAAGAGGCATGGTAACATGGCAGATTTGCAAAAGGGGATGAAACCCCATCTGCTTGGGAGGCCATGATGTGAGCCCTTATGATAAGCTTGGAGATCTGGAGCTTAAGGCGATAAATTAAGACCAAGTGTGGAGGAGCCACCGTCAGATTTAGTGTTGAAACCCTTGCCTCAACACTTGAAATACATTTTACGAGGGACGGTGATAAGCTCCCTTTGATTATTTCATCTAAGTTAGAACCAAAGGAGGAAGAAAAGCTTATCAAAGTCTTTGCAAGATAATATCCTAGCCTTTGGTTGGCAAGTGGGAGATATCAGGGATAAGCCACGATATCTGTATGCACAAGATCGGACTGTTGAGGATCGAAGAAAGTGCGACTGACCTCGAGAGAAGGCTAAACCCTCACATGCAGGAGGTCGTTAAGAAGGAAATCATCAAATTGCTTGACATGGGTATCATCTACCCAATAGCCGATAGTGAATGGGTGAGCCCCACTCAAGTGGTGCCAAAGAAAGGAGGGATCACCATCGAGAAGAATGAAAAGGGGAAGAGATTGCCTACGGCAAGTCACTTTGAGTCTGAGTTTGCATCGATTACTGAAGACTAAATGAGGTAACTCTAAAAGACCACTTCCCTTGCCATTCATTGACCGGCTCCTTGAGAGGCTTAGTGGCAAGCAATATTATTGTTTTACGGATGGCTATTCAGGATACTTTGAGATAGCTATCGACCCCATCGATCAAGAAAAGACTACCTTCACATCCCCTCAGGCACCTTCGCTTACGAAGAATGCCATTTGGTCTCTGCAATGCACCGGCTACATTTCAAAGATGTATCTTTGGCTATCTTTGATGGTTTAGTGGAGAAGGTGATGGAGATTTTTATGGATGACTTCTCTGTGTTCGGGGCAGTTTCGACCCTTGTTTACGCAATCTTGATAAAGTTTTGTCCCGGTGCATAGAGAAAGACTTAGTCTTGAATTGGGAGAAGTGCCACGATGGTGGAAGAGGAATTGTTCGGGACACAAGGTGTCCAAAGAAGGTATTGAGGTCGACAAAGCGAAGGTAGAAGCTATTGAAAAATGACATACCCAAAAATGCAAGAGAAGTAAGAGGATTCTTGGGTCATGTCGGAACCCATAGGCGATTCATCAAAGACTTTTCTAAAATAGCCAAGCCTTTGTCATCTCTCTTAAGAGAAGATGTGAAGTTTATTTTCACCCTCGAGTGTGAAAGAGCATTTAAAGAAGCGAAAGACAAGTTGGTTACCTCGCCAATTCTTATAGCACCGATTGGAAAGCTCCTTCGAGCTTATGTGTGATGCTTCTAATTATGCAATCGGGCGCGGTGCTAGGTCGAGAGAGTGGACGGAAGGTTCCGACCCATCTCTACTACGCTAGTCACACTTTAAACCCAGCGCAAGTAAATTATGCAACAAGCGAGAAGGAGTTGTTGGCGGTGAGTTTTTGCCATGGATAAATTTAGAAGCTACTTGCTTGGTCGGAGGTCACGGTGCGGGCCAGACCATTCTCGCATTGAAATACTGTTGAACAAGGCCGATGCCAAGCCTCGTTTGTTGAGATGGATCTTGATTTTACAAGAGTTTGATGTTCATATCCGGGACAAGAAGGGTAGCGAGAATGTGGTAGCCCGACCACATGTCTCGGTGACCGGCGATCCTCGGTAGAGTCGGATGAGATTGGAATCAATTTTCCAACCGAGCAACTCATGACCATTGATGTGTGCGAGGTTGCTCATGCCCGATCTTTGGAAAAGGTTCTCCTTGGTTTGCACCTTTTGCAAATTTCTTGAGCGCGGATATATCGGACCCCGACGACGACATATCGGCCAAAATAAGAAATTCTTTTCGGATTTGAACTATTATGTGTGGGACGATCCCATTCTCTTCAAGCGTTGAAAGGATGGATTGCTCCGTAGGTGTGTCCTCGAGTTCGAGCGAGAGGGACATTATGGAGCAATGCCATGGTGGACCTGTGGGAGGTCATTATGGAGTGGGAAGGCTGGCTGCGAAGATTTTTCGATCCGGTTTCTCTACCGCCAACAATTTTTAAGGATCTGAGAGAACTTTGTAAAGGTGTGACCGGTGCCAACGCACGGTAAACTTTCTCGGCGAATGGACATGCCCCTCCACCCCATCCAAGAATGCGAGATTTTCGACGTATGGGGTATTGATTTCATGGGACCGTTTCCATCCTCGTATGGGAACAAGTACATTCAGTCTGCGTCGACTACGTGTCAAAGTGGGTAGAAGCGATAGCAACATCGCGTGAACGACCACAAGGTGGTCAAGAACTTCTGAAGAAAAATATTTTCACGCGGTTTGGTGTCCACGAGCCCTCATCGATGTGAGGAACTCACTTTTGCAATACTCCACTAGAAAAGATTTTAGAACGATATGGGGTGAAACACAAAATTGCTACCCCTATCACCCTCAGGCAGTGGACAAGTTGAAGTGAGTAACCGAAGCACGAAGAGCATTCTTGAGAAGGCGGTGAATTCTAATAGGACGGATTGGAGTCGGCCGGATGATGTGCTGCGGGCCTCTGGGGCGACTTTCAAGACTCCTATTAGCACGTCTCCGTTTGAGATGGTTTATGGCAAGGCACGCCACCCGCCAATCGAGCTTGAGCACAGGCGTTACGGGCTATTAAATTCTTGAATTTCGATAGCCGATTATGCAGAAAAGCGATTATTGCGATTGCGAGAGCTTGATGAGTTGAGACTCCAGGCCTCGACGAGCTCGAGAATCGAGAAGGAAAGGACTAAAGCGCTTCACGACAAGAAAATCAAGATTAGGGAATTCAAAGCGGGCGAGTGGGTTTCTTGTATAATACCAGGTTACATCTGTTTTCTGGTAAGCTACGCAACCGTTAGTCGGCCCTTTGAAATCTTTCAGGTATTCCCTAGTGGAGCGATCGATTTGAAAGATAAGCGAGGCGGGTTGTTCAGAGTAAATGGTCATCGGTTAAAACACTATATTGGTCAACAAAAAAGGCGACCGGTGGTTTTCTATCTCGAGCAGCGTCCCTAGTCAAACCGGCTCCGATCCTTCGGCATCCGATGATTTACATCTATGTGAGTTCTTTGATGATGTTGTGCTCACGATGTTGCACCTCGGCTTGTGAAACAGAAACCTAAGAAGAAGAAGAGAAGAATCATAGAGTGCGAAGTGAATCTGAAGTTTGATGATATGGCCAAGGCGTTGGCGAGACTTTGTTCTGTGATTTCCGGCTGTTGACCCGAGAAGGTCGAGAATAATTCCGGGATGAGGCTTCACTGGCCTGACCCCGGTTGAGTTTTTATTGGTTAGTCGAGCTCCCGACTATAATTAAGCCCTACTAGGACGGTAACCTAGATATCTTTTCCTTTTTGTTTGTAGTTTATTTTTGCTTTGTTTCTCTTGTTGGTTGCTAATGTTTTCCACCTAGCAGTTTCTGAATATGGATCTGTACTTGGACGGTTGCCCACATCATGACCCCTGTTTGTTTCTTTTTATTTCCTCATGTACCCCAGTATCTCTCGATATTACATTTGTGCACTACATTTCACATAGATTCGGTTATTATCAATTTTTGCATTGCTACGCTTTGTTCCATGATATTGCCTTGTCTATCATCTTTTGCCCCTAGCCCGAGGTACGTCTTGTTTCCCCATGTGTGCAGGATATTTGCGATAGCGATTGTGAGCTTTCAGATGATATCAGTTTACCGGTGGATGGTCCACAGTCTACTGATTTCTTCAAGCATTTATGGATCTGACTCGCGACCACTTCCAGAATTGCCTCCTTCGAATTACAACCAGCTAAGTTTTTCTTATTTTGCACATTTGGGGACATCATGTAACTTAAGTGTGGGGAGGGTTTATTGGTTTGTTTTCTTGGTTTGTTTTACATGTTATCTAGTTTTGCTCCTTTGAAAAATTTGATAAAATTTTTGAAAATTTGTGAGTCCCGAGTAATTTCAATGACATGCTAGTTTTGTAATTTGGCACCTTTAATTGTTATCAGTAGTCATATCATGTTCTAAGAATAGGTTTGGTAGATCGGATACTCACTTGAACCTCGATTACAGACACATTAGATGAGGAACCAAAAATATAAAATAGTCTCCGGTTAGTTAAGGGATAGCCAATTCTAGCTGCAGATAATCACTTACTTAGCACTGATGAAAGTTAAGAACTCGTACTATACTCACAGTTAGAATCTAAGTACCTTAGTGTCTTGAGAACCTTAAAAGTCTTGAATGTGTTAGAAATGATACCTGACCGGGAGTTTCCAAAGAGTTTGAAAAAAAAGGAAAATTTTGAAAAAAATTAAAGTGCGGAAGTTGTTTGCGACTATCACCTCGAGTCCACTTGGATCACGCCTTGATTGGGAGTGTGGTTTACCTTAGACAAGTATAGGTTTGAGTGATCTCGGGGTGATTGCCTCTAAAGTAGGGAGAGTGTTATACTTTTGAGACGCGACGATGGAAGAAAATATAGGCCTTTTGGAACTCGAGTCGAGTTGATCTAAACCAGGTAGAGAGACTGGAAGGTATTTTCTTGGCACCAAGCAAAGGAATTTAAATGTGAGTTGGTTACTTTGTTCTTGATAAATAGTTTTTGTAGGGTAAGTGTTGTGAGATGAGCGAACTTCGTTTATTTAACCGGATGATTTGTTAGTGCTTGATTTAATACATCAAGAGAGGATCGGTGGAAGTTTAGCGGGTTCAACACACACAATCACCGAGTGAGTTCGATTTGCTAGATACTAGCTTGATGTGAGCATGACTACGTCTCGTGTCAAATTATGTGGGTTTTGATAGTTTGTCGTTGTTTGTTTTGCTCGGGGACAAGCAAAAAGCTAAGTGTGGGGAGTTGTTTAGGGTATATTTTACTATATTTTGAGGCTTAATCCTAAACAATTTACCTTGTTTTCGAGGAATAAATGAGAAAAGCATGTTTTAACCAATAAATTCATATAATGTTCATTGAGGGTTTATAATTTAATTATGAGGAAATATTGAGTTTAAATGTTATTTAGTTACACATTTTTCTATTATTATTACTCGATGACTTGGTGTAACAATTATTTTGCAGAAAATAAAGAAATGCAAGGGATATTATTTATGGAGAAGATTAATCTCATTTAATCAAGAGATCAATGTTATTCAATCAAAGGATTTTGAAATAAAGAAGGAAAATCGGAGCATTGAAGAGAGGATAAAGAAGATCGATCGAAGGAGTGGAGTAGGGAACACGTTATACTGAAGCAAGGTGTGAACGCGTAAAAATGTGAGGTTCGGTCGACCGAGCCATGACACTCGGTCGACCCGAGCGTGATCTTTCGGTTGACCGAACCCGAGGCAAAAAAAAAAATCGACGCGTTTTCTAGATCCTTCCCTATGTCGGCCACAAACTCCTATATAAGCGGCATCCGTTCGAGCGGGAAAGGTCGTCAAAAATATTCACAAGAATACATTAGCATAAATTAGATTCATAATTAGGTTTTATTTTTCTTTCAATTCAGCAATTATGGTTTTTATTATGAAGATGAGTGGCTAAAGGCACGAGGCTAGGACCACCGTGTGAAGCCACCATCACGGATTTAAACAAGGATTTTGCATTTATTCGTTCTAGTAAGTTTCTTGTTCTTCCTTCATGTTTTGAATTGTTTATGTGCAATGTGTATGACTATACTTGTGTTGCATCTTGATTGAATTTAGACATACGATAGTTGATAAATTCATAGATTGCCGTGAAGGAGAGTGATAATATTTCTTCTAACAAGCGAAAGTTGAGGAGAATATTGTTAGATTAGGATTTTATATCCATATCTTTGTTTAAATAGAGCTTTAGTCAAACCGAGAGGTGTACTAATTAAAGGTGTAGAATCGAGAGAGGAAACGCCGCTTTAGTAGATAATAATCCAAGACTTACGAATGAATATGCGATTTTCTTGTTAATTTCAGTGGGGTGGTGGATCAAAGGTGTGTTCTAGTTGTTTTAATCATAGTTGTTAGAAAAAGATTTAATAAGTAGTAGTTGTTCTTTTCGCTTTTGAAACCTTTATTTTGTTCTTTAATCCAAGATCGTATTTATAAACCTTACAAAAGAAATCGAAGGCGGAAACACTATTTTTCGTACAAGTCCCTGTGGATACGACCCGGTTTCATCACTATAGCTGCGAACCTTCGCACTTGGGGTTGACATCGGTTTTATTTATTATATTTTATCACTGCTTTGCATAAAACCGCAAACATTTTGATAATTAGTGTTCTCTGCTTTTGTTTTTTATTCCAATACATGGGGGATCACACTCTTTCCTTAGCACCCGGGTTTTTCCACACTGTTTTTCCGGACTAAGGTTTTAAGGAGGTGATGAACATGTATTGATGATATAATATTTTTGGAGGGAAGGTCGAGGGGTTGGCCGTGTAAAACTTCAGTTTTCTTTTAATAAAATTTCTGAGTTTAAAAAAAAATCTATGTAGTCCGACTCAATCTATCAAATTATCTTAATACATACCACCCGATAATTTAAATATTGTCCATTAGCCCACCCGAAGTTGGAATCCTGGCTCCGTCATTGACCAAGATAAACACATTTTCTGCTTTTAGGTTCGAATTTCCCTCTATTGATGGCAGATGTACTAGCAAAGGTAAGACAACCAAACACCTTGAGTTAAGAATAATCGGGAATCTTAGAATAGAGCATATAATATGGAGTTTTATTATCTAACAAAGGAGTGGGAGAGATGTTGATTAAATGCATTGCATGAAGCACACAATAAACCCAATACTTAGTAAGTAACCCAGACTGCGATATAAGGGCTCTACCTACATTCAAAATGTGTTGGTGTTTCCTCTCCACCACTCTATTTTGTTGTGGGTGTGAGCACAAGAGGTTTGATGCATGATTCCTCTGGCTTGGTATAATAAAGGCATATAAAATCTTGTCCATTATCAGTTCTAACAATCTTAACCACTTTATCAAATTGAGTTTTTACAAAAGCACGGAAAATTTGCAACAAAAGTCTACCATCATACTTATTTTTCATTAGAAAAACCCAACCAAAACAAGAAAAATCATCCATAATGGTAAGAAAATAATCCTGAACATGAACAGTAATAGGACATAAGGACCCCGACTGTCAACATGTATAAGATCAAAACTAGAAACAGACTGTGTCAGATAGGAAAATGATTCTTCATGTTTTGCTAAACAACAAGTCTCACAAACAGATATAGAAGGCAAATATTTAGACTGTCATAGTGTTTTCATGGTCCCTATTGACATATGACGTAGCCTATAGTGCCATAACATGCTAGGATCAGGACTTGCATCAACATGATTATACCTTACACGACAACACGAGAAACAAGAAAGCGGCAAAGCGTCGAACACCCTACATGCGGTGAAAAAGCTTTGATACCATGATGAAATTCATGATCCAATCATTTATTTCAGACCAATTAGAGCAAGATATAAGTAGTAGCACAGTTTAATTGCATGAAGGAAGAAGAAGAAGCTGAAGAACAACAATAATGACGGGAAAGATAGCAATAATGAGGAAAAATTGCAGTAGTGACAAACTGTTTTGATTCAGAATTACAGCCTTTAGTGTTGTAAGTTGTAATTTTAGAGAAGAAAGTGGTTACAACAACTTCTTGAGATAACAACCTATCAACCAACTTTAACTAACTTTTTAACTTAAGATGTACTACAATTATAGTTAATTGTTGTGTAATAAGTAAGGTAAAGTAGCTTCCCAATGAGTCTTGAATACCGAGAGTTGTCCATCAGCAAAGATGAATCTCCATGTGTCAATGAAGCCTTACTTTCCATGGGTGTTCAAGCTTGTTTGGCACCCAATGATCGAATTCCTCAAGCAAATTGAGTATGGACTTTCTTTGACAAAGGACTAGACCCTATCCCTCAAAAAAAGACTAGACCTTCATGATTCCTAGCAACTTCCAAACCCAGGATTATTTTAGTGGGCCAATATCCATTCAAACCCTAAAACATGGTTTCTACAACATGGTATTCGATCCGTAATAGTAGCACAAAAACTTCATAGAAATTCAGAATCGCACCATTTCTACCTCAGAACTCAAAAACATACTGTAGAGCCACAAACTGAGAAATGGTCATCGCTGAGACGACGAGGAACCCACCAATGAGACGGTGGTTGAGAACATTTCGGTTCAAACAAAAACAACTTACCGACATCACAACAAAATGCATGCATATACCTAGTATCATACGTTTACAATGCAGAATAAAAGCATAGTTTCACACAAATTTCTATAAAAACAACTATTACATGAATTGATGTATAAAATCTTTGATGTAAGAGTCCTTACCTTGACAATGTTTCAAATTTTCTATAGAAACTTCAACTTCCACTAGACATATAGAGCAATGCTCCTACACATTATCATACCATACTTTCTTAGAATCAAGAAAACCTAACTTTCTCTTACAGGAGTGATGCTAGAATTAGACACAACTTACATTGGACTTTAGAAACAACATAACTTCCTTGAGAACTTTTGTAGAAAGAGGCTGAAATGCTTAATTGGGAGAAAAGATAGATAGAAGGGATGGAAGTTTGGGATGAAGAACAAAGCAGAAATGATTGAAATTGAAGTTGATTGGCGTTCTGGGATAATGCTTTTGAAACATAAATTCCCACATGTTTTATTAAACAGCACATATATGATATATCTCACCTCATCTTCTGCCAAACATGTTGGAAATCTAGATCCGGATCGGATCATCAAAGATAGAATCTTATTAAATCGCGCAGAGGAATTGGATTCAAAATCCGTTAAATACGAAAAACGTTCAACATGAATTAAATTTAATTAATCTACTATGCAAAAGAAGATTAGAAATCGTTATCAATCTTGAAGAACTATGTAGATGCCAAGATCTTCTAGATTGTGTCTCCCACGAAGACGGGTGGACGTCTAAATCTCTATTCTTGAATTGCTTGAATATGGATCGGGGGAAAACTAGATTTTTCCCTTAATTTGGAGTTCATGAAAAAACTTATTTCTCCTCTCCCTGTGTATATGTAATATGCGACTAACGCCATCAGAAAAAGCCACATTGGTTTTTTCTCTCTTGTGTGTTTGGAGATGGCCAACTCTTCTAATTTATATTGTAAATATTAGGTCAAACCTAATTAAAATAGGGGGAATGAGGGAGAAGAACAGAAATATTTCATCAATTGAGTAGAAGGACAGTATTTTGAAACTTTTGCATAAAGGACAAAACTATTTATCCACTGTCGAAATTCACTGTTGAAATTTACTGCCGAAATTCACTAATTTTCAATATTAATTGTCGAAATTCACTAATTTTCGGGACTCACTGTCGAAATTCACGGTCGAAATTCACTGATTTCGGGAATCACTGGGGAGATTCATTGATTTTCTGGATTCACGGTTTGTCCTACTCGCTATAAAAAATTATGCAGTTGTCCTTCTCCCTATAAAAAATATGTAGCTGTTCTGTTACTTAAAAATATTTTAGATTGTGTCATTATCCCTAATTTCCCAATTAAAATATGGAAATATTAGGTTTTAGTACCCTTTCCGCCCTGTATATAAATTTTAATCCAATTTGTAATTTTTTTTGTTGATTTAAGGACAAAACATTTTCCTTCGGACTATTTTGCCCTTTAATTAATTCAATTTGTTTTTCTCCGTCATAAATTATTACCTGTATCCAAAATCTTTGATTTCACACGTAGTCACCTTCATCCATGAGAGTCCTTCTAGCCGCAAAGCCATGTCTTTGCTATGTTAACTTTCATCGATCTTGATGAAAGTTTGCGAGAAAAAAGCAAGCGTAATTTGAAAAGCAGAATGGAAACTAAACTTGAACTTTCATTGATCAAAGATTAATTTTCAATTACAAAGTAATTTGTGTTTTTCAGCTGGTATTTATAATGCTGCTAACCTCAACTCAATTTCCTAATTCAACTAACTTTCTAACTGATTAAAATAACTGTTTTGCTACTTGGAGAAGATTATGTTTGCTTCATAGTGTACAACTTGCTGTTTGAGACTTCTTCAACACCCCCTCTCAAGTTGTACTTCCAGGCATGTAGATGTTGAAGATAGGATAATTGGATAGTATGTCATAGAACTTGGTCTTATCTAGAGGTTTTGTGAACAAATCTACCAACTGTAGACTGGATGATATTGGTAAGGGTTTTAAGAGTCCTGAGATGTATCTATCCCTTATTACTTGACAATCTATCTCTATATGTTTTATTCTCTCATGAAACACAGGATTCTCAACTATGTAGAGAGCACTTTTGTTCTCACAGAACAAAGGGATTAGCTTAAGCTGTTTGATGTTAAATTCATTCAATAGATAGGACAACCATTGTAGTTCACAAGAAGCCATAGCCATTGCTCTGTATTCAGCTTCAGATGAACTTCTTGAAGCTGTAGTTTTCTTTTATGATCTCCAACTGATTAGGGATTCTCCCAAGAAAACTGAAAATCCTGTCACTGATCTTCTAGTATCTTCACATCCTGCCCAATCTGAGTCTACATATGCTTTCAGTTCCATGTTTTCAATAGTTGGAAAGAAAATCCCTTGTCCTGGCGTGTTCTTCATGTATCTAAGTAATCTGTGTGCTGCTTTAAGTTGCATTTCTGTTGGTCAATCAAGAAATTGGCTCAGTTGTTGTGTAGCTAGGGTAAGATTAGGTCTAGTGATTCCTAGATAAAGCGAGCTTTTGCCTACTAAAGACTGTAGTTGTTATTTATTTGTAAAGGATTTGAGTCTTTCTTTGTGTAACTTTATTGTTGCATCCATAGGAGTTTTTTTGCTTCTGATCCGAGTATCCATACTCTTTTAACAATTCAAGACAGTATTTTCTTTGAGACAACATAATTCCTTTCTTTGATCTTGCTAACTCTAATCCCAAGAAGTATTTCTGTTCTCCCAAATCTTTGATGCCAAATCTCTTGTTCAGAAAGTCCTTCAGTTCCTGAATTTGTTTGATATCTGGACTGGCCACTAAAACACCATCTACATAAACTAAAACTGCAATGAAATCTTCATCTGATCCTTTCACAAAAAGACTATAGTCTTTCTTTGATTGCCTATACCCCCTCTCAAGCAAGGCTTGTGTTAATTCGATATTACATTGCCTACTAGCCTGTTTTAAACCATATAAAGATTTTTTGAGCTTACAAACAGTGCCTGGTGCAGATTGAAATCCTTGTGGTATAGACATGTAGACTTCTTCATTCAAATCTCCATGGAGAAAAGCAATTATTACATGTAGTTGATGTAAACTCCACTTTCTTGCTGAAGCAATTGCCAATAAATTTCTGACAGTGGTTAAGTTTGCCACTGGTAAAAAAGTATCTAGATAGTCCAGACCTAGTTGTTGAGTATATCCCTTTGCAACAAGTCTTGCTTTGAATCTTTCTATAGTGCCATCTGCATGTCTTTTAACTCTATATACCCATTTACTGCCTATTGGGACCTTGTCCTTAGGTAGAGAAACTATCTCCCAGGTTCCTGTATTTTGTAGTGCATCAAGTTCAGCCTGCATTGATTTCCTCCACTCCTCATATTTGATTGCCTCATTGAATGATTTTGGTTCAGTAATAATCTGTGAACTCAACATATAGTTTTTGTAAGATAAAGATAAATGTGATAGTGTGTCTACTTTATTTAGGTCACGAGGTGTGGATTTGGATGTGGTATTTCCACAAATATATTCATGAATGTAAGATGGAGTTGATCGGACCTAGTGGATCTCCTAACTTCATTAGGAGGAACCACTGGAACTACAACATGTTCTGGTTTTGATTTCGATCAAAATCATTACCAAGGCAGACATATCTTGGTTTTCTTGTGCTTGATCATGATCATATGTTTCATTTTGATGTCATGAGGGTCGGTGTTTGTGTCTGAGCACTATTTTCTTCAAAAAATAAAACAGGCAGAGAGAAATCCTCCATACCATTCTGATCAACCTTACCATTTTGCCTGTATGGAAAAATTAATTCATGAAATTGTACATCCTTGCTAAGGAAAATTTGCCTAGTCTGAAGATTTAACATGCAATAACCATTTACATTTGGAGCATTTCCTAAATAAATGGACTGATGCTTAACTCGCAAATTTGTCACCATAAGTATTGAGATTATAGGCATAAGATAGGCAACCAAATATTCGAGGTTACTATATAAGGGTCTTGCACCAAACAACAACTCATAAGGTGATTTATTCTGTATAAGTGGGGAAGGTATCATATTAATCAAATTAACAGCATGAAGGATGCAATATGTCCAATATGCCACAGGAATATGAGACTGAAATAATAGACCACATTGAGTATATGTTGGTGTTTTCTTTCCACCACACCATTTTGTTGTGGTGCTTTTACTATACTTTTCTGATGTATGATGCCTTTTTCAGCATAAAACACAGGTAACTGGAATTCAAGGCCATTGTCACTTCTAAGAACTTTGATCCTTTTATTATATTGTGTAAACACCATGTTACAAAACATTTGTACAATAGGTCTAACTTCCCCTTTATGTTTTACCAAATATACCCAACAAAAATGGTGAAATGATCTACTATAGTGAGGAAAAACCTATGACGTACCCCTGTAACTCTATAAGGTCCCCATATATCCATGTGAACTAATTCAAACAAGTCACGAGTTACAGAAGTGCTCAAAGGAAAAGATAAATGTTTACATGTCAGCTAGGGGACAAACTTCACAAATAGAGTCTTTAGGTACTCCAATTTCACGATCATGTTTATGCAACACTTGTAATCTTTGATTAGAAACATGCCCTAATCTGTAATGCCAGAAAAGATCAAGGCCATCTTCATTAATGTGGTCTTTATTCAGGTTCACATCAGGAACAACAAAAGAATAACAAGACTTGTCAGCTTCAAGTATATAAAGTGCATTGACCAAATTAGCTATACCAGTCTTCTGCATAGTCACTAGATCCTGAATCACACAACAGTCTAAGTGAAACTTAACAGAAAAAACAGAAGACTTGATTAGATTACTAACAGATAAAAGGTTAAAAGTAAAATCTGGAACACATAAGACATGATTTAAAACAAGATTTTTGTTAACTCTAACTTGCCCTATATATGATATTTTGGCATCTTTTCCATTTGGTAAACTGACTGAAGAGTTTGAAACTGAACTATAAGAAAAAAAGAGTGAAGGATTGAAGATTATATGATCTGTTGCACCAGAGTCAACTATCCAATCATATAATCTTGTTCCTTTTGAAATACCTCCATTGTCTGTAAAATTAGAAGCCATCACCAAAGAATTGACAAGAGAGGTTTTATAATCAAGAAGCGACTCAAGAACATTCGAGAATTTTGCGTCATTGCTCTTGAGTGTTGGGAGCCTTAGGATCAGGCTTAATTTCATCCTGAGATTCTTGATTCCAATGCTCAGCAATGACATTGTTTGCAGAAGAGTTGAAACATGTTCTCCCACCTGCTAAAGGATGGAAACCTGTTCTACCACCCTTCCTCCTCTCGCCTCCACCTTGAAGATTAGGTGGATATCCATATTTTTATAACATCGTCCCTTTGTATGACCAATCTTTCCGCAGTGTGAACATTGTGGCTTGTTATTTCCACTGTTGAAATTCTTCTTGTAAGTATTATTACGTTGACCTTGTATAGCCAATGCAACCTGATCTGAGGAATCTTGAGTCATACCAAAAACTGCAGCTGCAGATTCAAATACTTTGCCCCCATTATTACCATAATTCAACTGTTTTTCTTGCGTAATAGCCATAGAAAAAACAGCTTTGACAGTGGGTAAAGGATCAAACATCAAAGCTTGTGATTGAATGGTTGCAAAGTTTTCATTCAATCCCTTCAGAAATCTTATTACATACTACCTTTCACTGAAATTCTTGAACCAAGCTTTACCACAATCACAATCTGGGGGAGGTGTCAACACAAGTTCTTGATCCCAAAGAGTTTTCAATTTTGCAAAATATTGTGAGACAGATAAATTTCCTTGTTTTGTATTTTGAATTTGTTCTGTGATATCAGATAATGTATAAGTGTCCCCACCCCATACCTTTCTTCTAAATCATCCCAAATGTCTTAAGCATTTCGATTATACATAATACTTTGTGCAATAGATCTAGAAACACAGTTGACTAACCCAGATTTAACCATGCTATTGCACTGCCTCCAGGCTGCATAATTTGGATGTCTGGGAAGCAGAGGCTCGATCGAACCATCAATAATTCCAAGTTTGTTCTTGGGAGATAAATCTATAAGCATAGACTCCTTCCAGCTATGAAAATTGTGCTCATCAAGAGGCGGTTGAACCAAGATCAATACCGGATTCTCATTCGGATGCAGAGCTAAATCTGCAGGAACTATGTCTTGATTTGCAGCCATGAAAGAAAATCCAAAGATTCTTCAATGAAGAACAAAACAGAAAATGAAGAACAAAGAATTTATGCTAGAAAGAAAATGCGGAATAAAAGAGTCAATTATTGCTCTGATACCATGTTAACTTTCATATGATCTTGATGAATGTTTGCAGGAAAAACAGAAAGCGGAATTTGAAGAACAGAATGGAAAATAAACTTGAACTTTCATTGATCGAAGATTAATTTTCAGTACAAAGTAATTTGTGTTTTTCAGCTGGTATTTATAATGCTGCTAACCTCAACTCAATTTCCTAATTCAACTAACTTTCTAACTGATTAAAATATCTAGTAACTGTCTAACTGTTTTGCTACTTGGAGAAGATTCTGTTTGCTTCATAGTGTACAACTTGTTGTTTGAGACTTCTTCAACATGCTAAAGCATTTAGATCAGGTATTTCACAATTCTTTTCATATCTTCAATGTTTGTGCTTAATCTCATCACACAATTCATTCCTTTTTACATTTTTGTGTTCTACGTATATGTAAAGTTGTCATCCTGAAATGTGTTTGTTGGAATTGATTTTAGAATTCCATTAAAGCCGCCATTGTTGCAGGCTCTCCGGCTCTGGTGACTGAAAGTACGGTTCCACCATTAAAGCTCAATTGAGGTATTTTTCTTGACTGTTGAAGCTCAATTGAGCTCATTAGGGATATGCAAATTTAGGATGCATTCAATTTTAATTGTTAAGTTTTGCTACACATTTCTAGAAAATAAAAGAAATTTCTAGAATAGAAACTTCTAGTTGTATGTAAGAGACTAGAAAATATTACTACACTCTACTAGAATGGAAGCTACTAGAAATATTGTTACACTCTACTAGAATGGAAGCTACTAGATACAAGTAGTTCTAGTAGTGATTGTTAAAATTAAGACATATCTAGAAAACTCCATAAGGATCTTGAGCTATCATATGGAGACTATATATATGGCACTACCCCATGTACTTGAACCAAGCAATCAAGCAATCAATACACTGAAATCGCTTTCTCCAATCTCTCCAACTTATCAATTTTTTGCATCTCACACTCATCATCCTAGCCTTCTCCATCCAACTTACTACAAAAATTCTAACAAGTGGTATCGGAGCTCGGTTTCAACACAACTACAACTGGGCGAAATCAACATCATGGAAGATTACACACTCCGCTCATCCATTCCGGTTCCAATTTTCCGAGGTGAAAATTTCAACGATTGGTTCATTAAAATGAGATCCTACTTTTGTGCTCAAGATTTATGGGATATCGTAAGTAAGGGATTTAGCATCCCCGATGACATCTCAAATTTATCTACCACACAAAAGAAAGAACTCAAGGAGAATCAAGAAAGATGCTCAAGCATTATTAGCCCTTGATTAAGCTTGAGTGAAGAATTGTTTCAAGAATCATGAGTGCCAAGGCGGCAAAAAAGCGATGGAAAAGTTGCGAGGAGGTTTCAAGGCAATGAAAAG
Organism: Gentiana macrophylla; assembly: GCA_026214975.1. Taxonomy (NCBI): domain Eukaryota; kingdom Viridiplantae; phylum Streptophyta; class Magnoliopsida; order Gentianales; family Gentianaceae; genus Gentiana; species Gentiana macrophylla. Next base: position 46,285,377 of record CM047808.1, on the reverse strand, counting down.
GTACTAGTCTCAAAACTCCATTCATTGAGGAGAAATTTGAGAATTTAAAAATGAAAGATTCGGAGAATGCTAAAGACTACTACACAAGAGTAGATTCATTAGCAAATCAATTGCATGGGCGAATGGAGAAGATGTCCCAAAGAAGAAAATTGTGGAAAAATATTAATTACATGTACTGAGAAAAATATAATCCAATCAATATAGCTATTGAGCAATCAAAAGATTTGGAAAAATTATGCCTTGAGAATTGATGGGGTCTTTAGAAGCTCATGAACATAGATTGGAAAGGCGTCACTAAGGGCTGGCTGAAAATGCTTTTCAATCTAAGTTCAAAACGCCGTCACAAAAATCAAAACAAAATGATCGGAGATCAAATGAAGGTTCTAAAAATACAGAGCTTCCAAACAAAACATTTTCTCATTGCGGTATATGCAAGAGGAAAAGCCATTTTGAGAAAGACTGTTGGTTTAAAGGAAAACCATAATGCAAAAATTGCAAGAAATTTGGTCACGTTGAGAAGGTATGTCGATCTAAAAGGAATCATCAAGCTAACTTTTCTGAAGAAAAGGACGTCGAAGACAATCTCTTCTATGCCTGTCAAGTAGCAACAGAGGAAAAGAAAGGTACATGGTATCTTGACAGTGGTTGCAGCAATCACATGACAAAAGATGAATCCATATTTTGCCGTCTTGAAAAATTCAAGACAAATATTAAGATAGGAAACGGCGACTTTATGGAGGCTACTGGAAAAGGCACTATTGTCATTAACACAAAGAAGGGCAAGAGATACATAAATGAGGAGCTCTTGGTCCCAAGTATAGATCAAAATCTATTGAGTGTCGGGCAAATGATGGAGAAAGGATACTCGTTGCATTTTGAAGGAGATTCTTGTACAATATATGATAAGAAAGATAAATCCCTTCAAATTGAAAAAATAAAAATGAAGGAAAAACGATGTTTTCCGATCCAATGGAGTTATGAAAGAGATAAAGCAATGAAGGCACAAGTTGATGATTCATGGTTATGGCACAGAAGGCTTGGTCACTTCAATTTCAATGGATTAAAAATACTACATCAGAAGAACATGATGAAAGACCTACCCACTATAAAGGCACCTGATCGTGTTTGCGAAGGATCATGCTCGGGAAACAACACCGACAACCATTTCCTGTCAAAAAATCTTGGAGAGCGAAGGAACCATTAGAATTGGTGCACACGGACGTTTGTGGCAATTAAGGCCGTGTTTTTTCTTCTGATAAGGCCGTGTTTTTTCTTCTATTTTTTTATTTGGGTCTTTTTCAATACTACTACATACTAGTACTACCCTTAAATATGGAATGAGAATAGCATAAAATTTAGAACTTGAAGTTTTCACTATATCTAGTTTATCGGACAAAAAAAAAAAAAATTTAATAGAGTTTTAAGGTGCTTAACGGACTACAATCTGTGAAACTAAATTTGTCTGGTGGAAAGAAGTTAAAGCAATTGTTTTTTATTTGAAACAACTGTTAAAGCATGTGCTTATGGTTGTTCTTTTATTTTTCTGTTTTGGACATTTCAAGTGTTATAAATTCTGGAAATTCGCGTATTGAGTTTGGGACCGTTCCTCGGGCAACTGGGGATGAGGGGAATCCCAAGACAGTATTGAAACTATCATGGTAGATATTGAAGCCACCATTGTCAACTCTTTTGATAACCATGGAGCTGAAACTAATAGTTTTTTTTTTAGAGGACTAATATTTCTGTTGAGAACATAAATAATGGTAGGTCTGTTGTGGTTGATCATATTGGTGATCACACAGTTTAAGGTTTGGTTTAAGGATGCATCTATGATGTTTTAAAGAAGATTGATCGTGTTTTTTACTTGGTTCATATCATTAAGCTTTCTAATAGACTAGTGTTACTTTGTTGGTGTGTTAGTGTGTTACCGTGTTACTATGTTACTGTGTCATTTTCAGCCATATATAAGCCAAATATAAGGCTGAAAATTAGATTTTGTAGCAAAAAATAAAGTGTTTAAGGGTTGAAAAACTTGAAATACTTTTGTTGACTTTATGTTGTTGCCTTCTTCTACTTTCTTCAAAAACTTGAAATACTTTTGTTGAAATACTTTTGTTGACTTTAAAAGTTGTTTCAAAGTAGATTAAGCACACACAGAATATGAATAAAATGCAATAATGAAATGCAATAAAGTAAAGTGTAGTAAGTAAATGAACACAAATGTTTATAGTGGTTTAGGGTGGTGTAATCCCTTAATCCACTATTCTCTTGTGATTATTGGAGGAATTCACTATTGTCTTTCACCAATACAATAGTATGACTGTTCTTGGCTACACAAGCTTCACAATCTCAAGACTATCAATCCTTGGCTACAAAAGCTTCAGTGACTCAGTCTTCAACACTGCTCCTTGAGAACAAATCCTTCAGCAGCTATCACAAAGGGTGCAATTCGTTCTCAGACAATCAGATTCAATTGCTTCAGTTTGGTGTGAATTGGATTCACTAAAGGATGATCAGACTCAGTACTTGATATGGATTTGATGCTATGTTCTCTCGAGTTTGATCTCGCTAGATTTCCGCACCAGTTCAAAAAGAAGGCTTGTGAAATTGACAGAGTTTTTGAACTTTTATTTTTCTGCGTGTATTATCTCGTCTCTGTGTATTTCTGTCAATGCCTTCTATTTATAGCCTTGATCTCCTTGATTTGAAAATTCTTCCGTTGGCTATTTAAAGCTAAGAATAATCCTTGATTTTCCTTGATTTTATTCTCCTTGATTTCAGTGATCCGGATTTTCTTCAAACGTTCTTCATAAAATCCGTCCTTGATTGATTTTGCATTAATTGCTTGATCTCCTTAATTTCCACGTTTTGAACAAAGTGTGGATAGCATACTTCACTTTCCTGCCTCTATACTTGGCTGTTGCTTTACCAGTTCAGTGAATTTGCTTATAGGTCATTATTTCTTTGTTGATATTCTCTTCACCGTTATTCTTGATAGTCGACTTGCAAAACCTTCATTTAATTTGGTTTGTTGTTTCCTTGATTCTCAATGTCAAGAGTATGCTTGTACTTCAGCGATCCTTGATTTGTGTGTGCTTAATGTACACCATATTTAAAGAATAGATTCCATCACTTGTAAAATATATTAGACTTACCCAAGGTCATCACAGACTTCCTGGTTGTAAGTCAGTCCATAAGTCTTCATTTTACTCTGCTTTGGTACTTGGCTTCCTTCATTGGTGATCTTGAGTCTTCCACTGAGCCATCCTACCAGTCTAGTACAATTCTTGTCTGACTGAACTTATACAACATGTCAGACTCTAAGTAAAGTCTTATACACATAATTCTAACTTATTTCAGGCTTGCTATAACAGCTAGTATGGCCATCATCAAAATAAATAAAATGTTCCTAACAAGAAGTGGAGAGGAAATTGGAGGAGGAAGAGACATCAGGATCAACAAGTATTGTTGGGTAAGGGTTAAGAGTGGGAAAAGGTAAGGTGGAAGGAATAGGGGAAGTAGGGTAAGCATTGGAAAAAGGACAAATATGCTCATGAAACAAAACATCTCTAGATATAAAAATATCCTTAGTATCCAGATTAAAGGAGTATGCTACCCTTAGTAGTAGGAGAAAAGCCTAAATAATAGTAAGGTGTGGCTCTAGGATCAAATTTAGATTTACTGGGATCTGTGATGGTTGCATAATCAAGGCATCCAAAGACTTTTGATGTATTGTATGTAGGAATTTTGTGGCAGAGTTTTTGGTAGGGAGAAAAATTATGGAGAAGGGGTGTGGGCAACTGGTTTATGATAAAGACAACATGCTTAATGCAAAAACTCCAGTATTCTACATGAATAATGGACTACAGCCTTAAGCTTCTAGCTACAACAAAAATATGTTGATGTTTGCGCTCAGCTATTCCATTTTTCCGTGGGGTGTGTTTAACACTTTGTTGATGAATGATTCCATTACTAGAAAAAAAAAAAAAAAAAAAAAGCAGAAAGAATGAACTCTTGGCCATTATCAGTTCAAAAACACTTAATCTTCAAATTGAATTGAGTAAGGGCCATTTCATAAAATCTTTTATAAGGTTTTTAACTTTTGATTTGAGTTGCATCAAGATAATCCAACAATATCTACTGTGATCTTCAACAATGGTTAAAAAATATCTTTAATTATGAATAGTAGGTTGCCTGTAAGACCCACATATGTCTACATGAACCAGATCAAAACAAGAAGAAGAAGTATTGGTACTAAGGGGAAAATGGAGTCAACGTTGCTTAGCTAGGGGACATGCAAGGCAATTATTATCTAAGGGAACACTAACAACAACATTAATATCTTGTACTAACTAGAGACTTTTATTAGAGAGATGTCCAAGCCTATAATGCCAAATCCAGGATGAGGAGGTGGTGCTAGCAGTCTGAAGAATAGCAGGTGGCTGGGTTGAAGAAGCTAAATTTGAGAATATTTTCCAAGAAGAAGTAGTGGAAGAACTGGAAGCAGCAAAAAAATGATACAAACCATAGAAATCCTTAGTTGTACCAATCTCTTTCAAAGTCTTCATGTCCTGAATAAGGCAAGAACATGAATGGAAAACAACATAATACTTAGTGTTATAACCAAGGATAGGGTATCCAGATGCAATAAGATAATTAACAGATGCAATTCAACATAAACAATCACATAAGTAACATAAACAAGAAGAACACAAGATTTAACGTGGTTTCCGGTATTGTGTCGACTACTCCACGGAAAAAAATAGATATTTTATTATGCACTGAAAATTTAGACGAATTACACACATTACATTGATTACAAGATGAGTATTTATAGGCACAATTCCCTAAACCGTAACCGCCAAAGGATTTTTGTCTGAACTGTCATAAATACCCTGTAATGGGTGCCTCTACTGACCCAACTTCAACTAACCAATGCCCAAACATAGAGCTCAGTTGTATTCAATAAACCTGAGCAGACCTCAGTAGGCTGCTGACTCCAAAAGAAACTCAGATGACTTCACCAGACAAGAATACACTTACTCAGCTGACCACCACTCAGCTGACTAACAGAATAGTTCTACCAGATTACAGATCAAGTCACATTTGCTGACACTTAGGATTCCTAACCAAGGTGCTAAGAGACAGCAAGTTAAAGGAAAATGATGGCACACAAAGAACATTTTGCAAAATAAGTTCATAATTTAAATGGACAGTACCAATGTGGCTGATAAGGACATCTATACCATTAGGAAAATGAATACTTTTTTTTTCTAATGAAACATGAGTATATTGGGTAAAACAAATAATGAATAGGCTACATGATTAGTTGCACCCAATTCTAAAATCCAATCTATTAAACATGGTGATGTCGCATTCGAGCATTAATAAGTGTCATTACCATATGCTTGAGGAACAGATTGTTCTACTTGTTGTCATGCACCTTGCATTTGAAAAGTTTGGAACATCTTCATCATTTCTACACCTTTGCTCTCAGGGTAAGGATGAACCTCCTTCAAATTGGTCTAAGGAGGGAGCAACAACAGGAACCGATGCGTCTGGTTCCTCGTAATCTTTGTGAATAAAATTTGCATGCCTTCTTGGATTGAAGTTAGGTTGAAAGCCATGCTTTGTGTAGCATTTATATTCTGTATGGCCTTGCTTATTACGATAAGTGCATTACATACTCTTCATGCTTGTATTATCATGTACATAGCCTATTGGTACAACATTCTATATAATTATTGACCTTCTAGGTGGCTGTTGTTTAACATAATCACCCTGGTAAGAACAACTAGACTGTTGCATAGCCATAGGAGAAACAACATGATATGTTCCATGTTGAATCTGCCTCTCAAACTTAACAGCAATAGCAAATGCTTCATTTATGTCAGGAAGTGGTTGCATTAGAAAAACCTTAGATTTCACAGGCTCGAAAGAAACATTAAGACCTCTTATGAAGCGAATAACATAGTCATCCTCAATATAATTGCAGAAAATTTGATTGTTAAGACCACAAGGACAACTAGGAATCGGCCGAATCATTGTAGATTCCTCCCAAAGAATCTTTAGTTTATTATAGGACTCAGTAACAATGTTAGTACCTTGCTTAAGAGCAAAATGTTCTCCTGAATATCAACAACGCGGAATGAATCTCCAGTTGAAAAACGAACATGCAGCTCATTCCACACCTCTCTCATGTGTTAGACCACATGACACTTTGAGCAATCAGCAGAATAACTGAGTTTAAAATCCACGAAATCACCAAATTATTAACTTGTGTCCAGATTCTAGCAACCGATCATCATCCTCTGGCATAAGAACAATTCTATCTACCAGACCTAGCTTGATTTTCAACAACAGTGCCATTCGCATAGCTCTACTCCATCCGTGGTAATTCTTCTCATAGAGCAGCGGTTTTACCAACACAATGGATCGATTTTTGTTTGGATGCAGATATAAAGGATGCGAAGCAGTAATATATGTGATTTGATTCTGATTTTCCCGCTTTGTTGTCAAGTGTGACTTGATCTCTACATCTGGTGGAACTAATTTGGGTTTAGTTGAGAATGATGGCCAGCTGAGCAAGAGTATTCAAGTCTAGAAGTCAGCTGGGTTGCAGTGCAGGTGAGTTTGTCTGTCAGCAGAGCAAGTATGCTAAGTCTGTTGAATACTGCTGAGTTCTACATCTGGTTTGCTTGGTTACAAAACGAAGGGGAGTCAGCGGTGTTGGGGTCCACATCTGGGGCATTTGTTGTAATCAATGCAAAGTGTGTGAATCTTCATATATTGTAATCAATGCAAAGTGTGTGAATCTTCATATATTTCTGGGCATAATAAAATATCTCCATTTCCGTCTATGGAGTAGTCGGCACATTGCCGGAAACAACGTTAAATCACTGTGTTCTTCTTGTTTCTGTGTTTTGTCAGTTGCCATTAATCTTTTACGTTTGTTTTGCTTCTGTGTGTTTTTTTTTTTGACTAGTTAGATCCCCTATCTTGTTATAACACGCTAATCCATCTTCGATCAAGACATACAACAAGCAAAATGAGATCTCGAATAGAAAGGATGAAGAACAAAGATTGGCAACGAATCACTGCTCTGATACCATAATGAAGAATGCAAACTGTAAAAGAATAATGCAAATTGTAAAAGAAGAAACGAAAAACCAGAGAAAATATATTCTTATTTCTGTTGAATCAGTTCAACTTACAATAGAATCTTTGTCTTTTTCCTTTAAATACTCTTGACTAACTGTCAAGAACAAAGACTATTGGACACATTGATGTCATACCAACCAATCACAACACAATTCTAAGCTTTCTACTCATCTTTCTTCTCTCTTTTCAGGGCTTAAATCACGATGACAGATGGAGATAAAGAATTGACTATTTGAGTCCGTGTTTATGGAGTAAGAATTGTACAACATTCAATTTTTGTTCCACCTTTAATTGGTCAATAAACCAAACAGTACCGTCCAAAAATATATTTGAATATATATATGTGTGTAGGCATTTTGGTTGGAGTCAAATTCTCATTTTTTTTTTTATTTACAAAAACACAATCTTTTATTTTATATATATATATATATATATAGCAAATGGTATAATGAAGGGCATAATCTCAAAATTGATAATGAAATATCAACAGCTGGATTCTTTGAACTTTTTTTTTCTGGTGCAGATCATATTGCTGAGTAGTGCTCCTGCACAAGATTTTCATGCTCAATCATTGACGTACTACTGGGCAGGTTAGTTGTAAAGCATTTCTAAATCTAGTTACATTTTTGTATTTCTAAATCGAAATCAATGGTGTAAAATGTTCTGTGTAATTTTAAGTTGTTGCCCTTTTTTTAATATATTTATATTCTTTATCAATCATTTAACATTATTTGCGTCTGCACTTTGAGTAATTGCAGTTGAAGCTGCGAGGGCGATAAGGACCGGACTTACGAGAAATTCTTGAAAACGAAAAGAATATGCACACAAGGAAGCTATTCATGTCAGGCATTTCGTACAGGAGACTTAAAGGGCTGCCCGATTGTATCGGAGATACATGCACAACTTGGCCTGTAGACTCTTGCCCTGAATTTTGCTATTGTGATGGCTATTGCAAATCAAGATATTGACGGACTTAATGTCGAAGATTTTGTTCAGGGGCTGAAATTCGGTCAGTTAACTAATTAACGTACTAAAATTTAGTCAGAACCAACTAGCAAAAAAAAATAAAAAAATCAAAGGGTAAAACACTGAAATAAAAATACAGTGTGTTAAAACTTTTGTAAGGAGTGAAAAAATAATGATTTCATATATTCTTCATTTTGGAAGGATTATAACAAAATTGTATTAAATAATTTCAAAGGAAATTATTTTCCTTGTGTAATCGTTCAGAGGATAAGGTGATTACCTAATTTACCTGTATCTGAAAAAATAACTCAGTTTATGTTTGGTAATGTTGTTGCATTTGTTCGTTTCGCTTTGCTTTTAGATTTGGGGCACAACCCAAATCCAAAGAAGTCATATATCGAGATAAAAAGTGTATTATTATTTTCTTAACAACTAAATGACATTCTTCCTCTTTTAAAAAAGTTTCGTTCTCAAAACTCTATAAATCAGATATTAACAATCTCAATTCTACAATCATATTCTTATTCCCGAAATTCCAACCTAATCTAAAACCCTTGATATGGAATCTTTCAAGTTTATGTAATGTTCATAACTTTAGAAATTTCAACTTTCACTCTAATAGATCAAAACATACATCTCATTGCATCTTAGCACTCTTGCTTCATATTTAAGATTATGAAACAATACGCATAGTAAAAATCCAGCTCTATATTATATTGTCAAAGTTAAATTCCAAACTTTAGTGATCCACTGCTTAAGTGATGCAGAAGAGCAAAAGCAATGGCCGAGGTACGTCAGTCAATCGAAAGATGTGAGAACGCCGGAGCAAACCCAAAATCAAATTGTTGAAAAAAGCTATCTCTCTGCCCCGCATCACGCAGAACTTGTCGAGAGGCGGTGGGGTGGTAGCACCCATCTTTCTGTGGAGACGGTCAAGAAAAAGATAGCTGACCTTTTAAAGGAGTACGTAGAGAACGGTGATACTACCGAGGCCTGTAGGTTCTCTAGGCAGCTTTGGATAATTTCTATGTTGTAATCGACTTGCTGAAAGTATCAGCACCATTTTCTCAATTTCAATTAAATAGCCTTTAAAAAGGTATCAAAGATCGGAGCTTAGGTTTCTCCCTTGATCCATGGCCGGCGTTAGTGAAGGAAGTTAGATCCGCGACGATATCCGTTTGGATATTCTGTGAGAACTTAATCGAAAGCTTTGGTTCATTTAAATCCGAACTGAATGAAGGTACGATTGATATCCAATAATGTTCGGAGCAGTATCAATCCCATTATGGACGAGTTCTTCCTCGTTCCGCCAAGGGAGATGACGACTTGGGCGAAATCGGTCTCCTACGGCTGGAGGTGAATGGAGAAGCATCATGCGAGAGGCTAATAAATGTTGGGTGAGGTCGAACCTTCCACTCTTCAATGCTACATCAAAAAATAGCATCAAAAAAGGAAGATCTTTTCAAATGGTTTGATACAGTCGATTGTTTTTTTTTTTTTGTAGAGACTCAACCACCGGAGGAAACCAAGTGCGACCTGGCATCCTATGTCTTGGAAGATAAAGCAGAACGGTGGTGGCAACAGCTGCAACACCAGAGGCTGTTTGATGGTGAACCAGAGATTAAATTATGGCCTTGGATGAAATTCTCATGGCTAAGGATTTCTGGCCCGCCACATGTTCGATAAAATGTCCATCAGAAGTCGACAACAGTAGCAAAGTCGTGAATTATGGGCACAACATTCCTGCTGGTCTTGTGCAGCAAATCGATGAAGGGAAAAGGAAGACTGGATGTGAAATTGATACTGAAACACATAACAACAATTGTGAAAATGTCCTTGTTGATCTTCACAAGCTTGACACAAGTAATTGTGATAAGGAAGCCAACTTCGAACTCAAGATGCATACCTCAACCCTGTTGGAAGTCCAGACTGATGCAATGCTTGGTGAGGTGAATATTGGTGTTTTTGGGGACCATAAAGGCGCTTCTTGTGGTTGTGGTGAAAACATGTTTTTTTGGGTGACTCAGAAATGTGAAATTCAAGAAAATTCATCGGCATCTGATTTTGAAGCCTCTGCCAGCAACGAGTTGATAGAAAGGGATCCTAGAAAACATGCTGTAGCTAAAGAAGAGGAAAAATGTTCTTTGGACATATCTACTTTACCAGTCGGTGAAAGTGAGCAAAAGGAAGTCGAAAACGAGTTTCGGGTCCAAAGGAACTATGAATTTGATACTTGGTCAACTTCCAAACTATTTGGTAAATTAATTATGGTTCTTGGGCGGAATCCGTGTTTGTTGTCTTGAAGATGGATGGTGCAAAGCTACTCATGAATTTTGATCCTGGTGGCAGAGTCAATCGTACAAGGATGATATGCGAAGAAAGTTACAGTTTCTGACTTCCTACATCGAATCTTCACAATTGGTTTCCGAGATTGAGTCACTGAATTTGAGAAGCAATAATTTTCAATGGAGTTATACTCTGGTGGATAATCGAGCTATATTGTTGTTGCCTACTGATTCTAGTTTTAACCTCATCTCATCATTAGAGATCCTTAGTCCTACAGCAGGGAAATGCTTCAAGATCTTGTGGAGTGATTTTCCACAAAGAAAATTATTTGCTATTTCATCTCTCGGAATTTGGTTGAAGGAATTTCCTTACAAAACCTTTACCAGGGAAGCTCATTCCTTGTTACTACGGTCCTTACCCAAGGTACATGTTATGACTATGATGTCTTTGTTTGTTTCGAGAAAAATTCTTTGCGCTTTGTCAACCATAAATTGCACTGGTGATATGTGGCAAACCGAACCGAGCACGAGTGATAAGCATGAGCAGTCAAATGTGATGAGTTGGGCAGAGATGACATGGTTGAATCTTGGTGAGGGTATGGTTTCTAAGCATTCGGGTTTTGGGGCGACCTTGTTTTTGTTCGATCCAGGTGGAGTTTTATACCCCATTAGAGCATGGAGCACCAGTTTGATGGGTGAAATTCGATTGATTTTGAAACTGACCATGTAATGCCTAGACTTTGTGATTGGAGTTTTGACATGGTGAAAGAAAATATAGTTGGTAATAGGGATATTCTTGGTCTATGTGGATCACTTTATAAGTTGGTGCACCTAATGAGAATGAATTCTGAGTTTTGTGCATCTGTTTTAATCAGAATTGGGGATGTTGCCATTGAGAATTCTTTGAATGATACCACTCAACAGTACTATTCTGATGCAGTTCATGTCATGAGTTCAGTTGTTACTTTGGTTACTAGTCGAGAAACACGAGACCTGGTCAAGACTAATTTTATTGGTTTGGCTCTTGTGAGGTTATCCTATGATGATAAGTGGAGTGATCAAGCAGCAATTTGGATACCAGCCTTGTTGATTATACTTCCGACGTTTTGCGAGTGTGCTCTACCATGGTTATCTCAGAATCGTTGGGGCACGGACTTACATCTTGGACACCCACTACAATGCTTGCGATTTTCGAGGCGTCCTTGTATAATTACTCTAGTCAAGGAAACAGTCAAATTACTATCATTTAGATCTTCGGGTGCCTCATGTTCTGGTCAACTGCTGGGTGATTTCTTGGCTGCTGCAACTTCTTTATGCCATGTAAGTGAAGCATTAATATTAATTACGTGTTCTTCAATCAGCATTGATGACCACTTATCTCCTCAATAGCCTAAAGGCTTCATCCGCATTAATTTGTCCTACACATTTTTGGTAAATATGGGGTCTGTTTTTATGTCAAGTATGCCTTTTTGAAGGCTTTGAAACGACAAGCAGGCAGACATCTTTGTGGTAGTGCCCCAGGTTCTTTATACACAGAAGCTGTTTTCCCAAGTGTGTGCACGGTAGGTTTATCTCGTGGAACCCGACTTTCTTGTTGCTCCCATATGACTTACGCTAGTCTCAGTAGAGTCATTCATATGGACGACATAAATCTGTATTTTCGGTGGAACCATGCCATGTCCTGGTGAATATTATATGCTCAAATGTCTTATTGTTTATGTTTATTTGGGGTAATGCTTCTGAAGTTGGTTGGTGAAGGAATTAAAGTGGGGCTGCTTCAACATCAAACTCGTGGACGAGTTATTCTTTGGGTGGGTTGGAATGATGATACGAACAACACTAATATAGAAAAGAAGTTCATCACAGGGGAGATGAGTGTTGTTATGATCGACTCATATGCGAATATTATGTTGAAGAATGGACAATCGAGAGTGTCTTTGAAATTGTTCCATAATTTGGTGAACGGACTTGATCCACCAAAGGAATTCAACAGTGGACTTGGTAGTTCCAGAAGGATTAAATACGGAATACACAAAGATACGGAAAGGTGAAGCAAATGTTGCGACATTTTCGGTTTTGTATTCTGAGTCTAGTAAACTGATAAATGAACTAAATAAATGTTATTGTGTTCCAGTTCTTATGAAGAACTTGTGCTTAGTTGTTTGTTAGGATTTAGTAAACATATTCAATTGTAAGGAATGAATGATGTTCCGATGAGGTTGAACGGTCGCTGAATCTAACATACTAGATTGGTGTCACTATATAGTCGATATAGGTGATAAATCTCAACTAAGGATTTGTATGGCTGTTATCCTTAATATTTTGTGGTTGCTCCAGACATAGTCTCTATGGAGGAGAATCGTGTGATCAGATGTCATTCTGATGACGTCTGAACCATGTGGTTATGAATCATGTGGGTAATACGAATCTTATCTAAAGATGACTAAAATACCCTTTTATGAAAATGTTATAAAATCTAGAAAGTTGTCTAAAGCCTAAACATACCGATGTTTGTTGGCTTATCACAATTAATGCCACAAATAACTTTTTGTTAATCTCTATGACTATTTTTAGAAATAGTCAAGTGTACTCAGTAAAGTGCATGATTCGTAAAGCCCGAAAAGTTCGAGCTAGCACGAATATGAGATTGATGAACTACTATGAACGAATCTTCAATTGGATTGAAGTAATTAATACCGAAGGGTGTTTGAAGTTATGCGAAAAGGAATAAGATTCCCTTTGAAGGATACCATTTTTGGATATGCAATCGATTGTGTTTTAAAATGGAAACAACACTTTCTATGATAAAGGTGTGACGTAAGCCAAGCAAAGTATCCCTTACCTGTTTCGGGATAGTGCCCTTATACAATAACATATACTTAACCGAGTTTCAAAGAATAAAGGTTGAATAAATTCCATATCAGATATGGAAGTCGATAACATCAAAATCTATCTTAACCGATGATTTAGGATTGTCATGCTTCTAGCAAACAGACAATGTCTGAAAGGCTTGGAGCTCAGTATGACATATGCAACTTTTTGGAATATCTTAGCTAGCACGCTAGATATTATTTACTTGTCCGCGGAGCAAAAGGTGTTTGTCTCCAAACAAGTTGTCTTCTAGAGGAAGTGTTTCTTCCAATAGAAACAATGGGAGTATGTTGAAATCTCAAAAGAGTTTGAAAACCACGGATATATATTCAACCATTAGAACATGAGCAGACACCGTATAACGATGAGGTGTAGAAAACTGCTCAGTGCACACAAATGTTCTATAAGTCCGTGGATAACCTCAAGCCTGAAAAAGCTGCTGGTATGTTCATCTTGTAAAATGAATATCTCACGACTTATAAAGGAATGTTTGAATATCAAGATTGAGAGATATGGCCAGGAGCCATAATATCTGAATTAGATTCCATCAGTGACAACCAGGTTGTGAACCTAGTCTGTCTTACATAGAGGGAATGTCCCTGAAAGGCTGACATGTATAGTAATATGATTACAATAAGGCTATAGTGACGGCTGAAGGGTACGGGGTGTAAAACTTATAATTATCTTTATGTTGCCAGCTAAGCCCAGTTCTATTCAGACTATGCTTGTAATAACTTCGTATCATGGTTATATGATAGTGTTGAAAATGTTGGGCAGACAGCTCGATGTTCATAGACGATAAATGATATGTGACCCCACGAGATCCATTTATGGACTCAAACAAGTTTCTCTAGACAATTTCTTTGTTTGATAATCAAAGGAGTTTGATTTAGTCAAAAGAAGGTATATGCCCAATGTGCAAGAGGGATAGTGGGAGTGTGTTACGATTTTTGAGTAAGGTATTGGATATCTCTCTCGGGAATTATCACCCTATGTCACAGTCAATTAATGTTTGGAAGTTTAAGGTATTTGCGAAAGCACTTGGATTATTAGTTCTAATTTTTTGAAATAAGAATCTATAGTGATAGATTTAAATGCGAATAGTTTATTGTTTACCTATATAGATTCGATGCTAAAAGAGTTTAACATAGATCACGCCAGGAGATACTGCTAGCCGATGTTCTCAACATATATCTATGTTAGGACATTTGTCCTAAAGATAATGTGAAAGATGATGTTTTTGGAAGGTTTACTTTGCTACTGCGATAGGGACCATCATAAAAGTAATGCCAGATTTTCATAGTCAAAGAAAAGTCATGAGCAAGTATGAAAGTAAATCTGGTGAATGTCGAGAACATCCCGAGAATATCCTTAAACAAGTTAAGGATGGTTTCCTAGTTTATCAAAACTTGGAATCGGATAAATATAGATATATAGACGTGTATCCTGAGTCTTATAAAGGCGAGTGAGAGCTACAGTCTGGGTTTGCAGTCACTTTGATTGAGTGACATAGTGGGCTGGAAATGTTCTTAGTTAGAAATCACTGGAGATTCTACAACTAGGCCAAAACATAGTAGTGCCTTGGAGGCACAGTGGGAGCAGTACATGGATCTAGAAGGTTCATTCATGAACCTTGTACGGTTCTTCCACCTTTTCTGTTAGCTGATATAGTAAGTGGATTCATTGCTTGAAGCAAGGACCAGGGACTCGTCGGAGATTCATGTGTGTGTTGAGGCGGTTCCTTTGACTTGATCATTTGGAGCATGATATGAAGATAGTGTGAGTCCCCACGGATAGTGATCCGTTTACGCTTAGAGTTGGTTGCGAGTATTGCATGAGATTTTTGTGTTTCAACTTGATCTTGTGTGTATGAGTGATTGACTTTAGGCCAAGTGGGAGATTGTTGAAATAGTGTCCTAAACCTAATCGGGTTGGACCGGGTCGAATCATTTCTACTATTTCTTTATGATTATACATATATAATGTATGGCTTTTCTGTTGTCATATATTTGTTCTTTTAAATGACCAATTATGAATTGTTATATGATAACATCCTTAGTATTAAACTGTGATAGAGAAATCATGATAGGCGATTATGGTTGATGAGATCTCTAATCACATTACTAAGTTTGATTTAAATGTCTCTAGGCTTATGTACTATTAAACAAGGTATTGATAGTACAAATAGTCTAGCACGTATTAGATGTCTTCTGTCTTTAAAGGCATGTATAGATCTCGTCTATCGAAGTGTAGAGACACTTGGACTGTACGTGGCCGTGTATTAGAGAATGCATACGTTAGACTGACCCACTTACACTGTTAAGTGTCACACTATGTGACGGTTGTGTAATTATCCTTAGGACCGGAGTCTATATGGCATCACGGTATGGATTGTCATGATTTGACACTATTGAGGTTTCCCCTAGCCACGGGGCAATCATGCAGTAGTGATTGAGTGTGATACTGAAGCATGTGGAATATACATGTTTGGTCGTCCGGGAATCGCGTACCCTATCAGTAGGAGTGAATATCCGAAAGGGTCTTCTTCTAAGGAATGTCTAGCTCTCGAGAATCTTTGCAAAGTGGAAGTAAATGTGTTATTCCGAAAGAGCATGATATCCAGATTATAAGATACGGTCGTTGATGTTTGACACTCGACGTACGACCGTATGGATATTATTACAGCAATATGATTCTATTTACACGGTAACTGTTTCACAAAAAAAGGTAGTAGTCATTGCATTTGACTCTTCCGATGATTGGGGGTCATGGTGTGTTGCTCGACAATATCCCGTGATCGTTATGTATGAAGGACATTTTCATAATTTGCATTTTGTGCCTACGGCCAACATATTCGGGAGCCTATCGGGTCACACATAAGAACATCTAGCCGAATTAAAATACGGTTATAATGATAACCAAATAAGAAAAGTTTTATCTCGATTATAAAGTGTTATAGTGATAAATTAATATGATGAAATTTATTTATTATGAATAAATATAATACAAGATATTAATTATATTGATTATTTTTTTATATATATATATATATATATATATATATATATATATATATATATATATATATATATATATATATATATGGTTTAAATTTGTGTGTGTGTTTGACACACGTGAGGTGAGTGCCAATTAGTTGATCATGTTTTAATACTTGGATATATATATATATATATACTAGTGTGATTTGGGCCTTGCACCGCAAGGCCCCGATGAGGCACTCGGTATATAAATACTGTTTGAAACTAAACATTAAAATATAAGATATAAAACTTGGTTTGGAACTTTGGATAACCTTGTCAAGCTTGAGGAACGCTTTGAAAGGTAACCTTGTCTTATGGTTTGAACCTGAACATGTCACTGGAAAATTTCATCTTATTATGACAACATAAATAGATTATAAAAGTCTGAAGATTCAAGGAAAAAATATTTGATTTCTGAACCTTGCCCTTTGAAGCTGATTGCATGACTGTCCTGATCATTTTGTGAGAACTTCTACCAATGGTCTGTATACCGTCTCCATTAGGAGATTCATTTGAGCCATTTGACGCACACCTGCTTTCTCGATCAATCTTTTATACTCCTGCACGCATTCTTTCGTGAAGAGCTGCCTGCTCGTAGTTTGATCGTTCTCGGGACTGCTGAGCATATGTCAAGTCCTGATTGATGTAGGGTTCCATCTGATGCAACAACTCATATCCCTGCATCACAAAAAATATCAAATATGTCTGGATTAGAAATATAATGCAAGGTTAGACAACAAAGGAAAGAAACAAAAGACCATCCTCAAACCAACCTGCTTAAAATAACGTAAATGAGCATCAGCCAACAAAAACATTTAAAGAAAGGTCTCATATAACATCAGCCAACAAAAACATGAAATGATTGGTCTCATATAACATCTTGACAACATACAATTGAACAAGCACATCAAAAAGTACCTGCAAATTCTTGTTTGATAATTTAGATATTGCAGATTTGAGACCAGCATGATGCCGTTTTCCAATTTCAAAATCCCCGTCTAGTCCCTCTTAACTCTTCTTCTAAACTATTGTTGGTCCTGAACCAAAAGAACACAAATAGAGAGGATATAATAAAGTCTGCATACACAAGCTATGCCTCACATACAATATCTACAGGTATATGGAGAGGCAAAAAGTTAAACATCTAACATGCTAAAACTCAAGCAAAAAGAACTCCAAGGAAGAACAAAGAAAAAAAGCTAGTCCAGTATCTCAGAAAAAAATATTTGAACTTTATTTTCAACACCTCATTCTAAAAACGGGAGACGAATAAGGACATAAAAATTATTGTTCATTACAACTTGCATCTCTTTGCTACATTTGAGATCCACCTTCAGACTGAAAATAGTCGAGAAATATTGTTAAGAAGTGGTAGGTTGCATCCCAAATGCACAAAACAAATATAAATATAAGTGACATTCAAACTAATTCCTAATAACCACCAAAACACAGTCACCAACAAAAGCTTAAGTAAAAGAAGAGGAATCGGGAAAGTGTGGACTTTCACAAAGAATTCAATACTACCCCTATTCACATTCCTCGTAGACATCATGACACATGTATCAAGAAGTACTTAAAATATTTAGCTAAATTAGTTGCATATCATTAGAGTGATGGCTTCACAAATGGTTGCAGGTAGGTAAGGAGAGTCAAATAACCAACTAAACAATGCCAAGTAATCATATAATCCTCTATAAACAAAGTCAAATAACCATACAAGATCACAAATTTAATTTCAAGACAAAGCAAATAAAAGAAAGCGCAAGTTTAGAATCCAAACCTCTCTTTGTAAGTGATGTCAACAGGATTGTAGCAGATCATCCACCCGATCCTACAAAATAAGAAAAATCCAAAAATAAGCTAAGATTCATTCACGATTATGAACACACAATTATCACATATGTATAGAATGAAAGAAAATATTGATTCAAAATACTGAAGAAAAAAACAAAGAAATGATTACTTTTGAACGGACTTCTTTAATCCTTCCCATTCAGAAAATAAAGTAATATATACACAAATAACAAATTCTTTTTTCAAGGAAGACAATTCATAAGAAGAATTATTTTATCTATATTTTCACGACTGATGCCATCACGCACTGTAGCCAGTACCCACCGGTCACAAAAACCCCGACCCTGCCCCTGATAAAAAAAACAATACAAAGATAAAAAAAACAATACAAACCTCAACAACACAAGCTTCGACTTTTTGGTAGAAAACACCCAACCATGACTCCTGATATTTACTTCTAATTCTTATTTTGGATAGAAGAACATTAAGAGAAAGACTAAGAAGCTAAACATATAGAAGGAGATTAAGAGAAATATTAAAGAGCTACACATATAGAAAGGGGAGTAGAATCTAAGAACAATGCAAAAGAACACAAAATAACGTTTTCCTCAGCAGCAGAGGTAAAAAGAACACACAGAACATTCAATGTATGAACAAAACATTTATATGCATACCGAATGCATACCTAAGAACACAGAGCATTTTTTGAAGAAGAAAGTGGGACAAGAAAAGAATTTACCTATTCTTTTTTGCAGGCAGCTGGTAAAAAAAAATTTGTTAAACAAAGCAACCGAAAATCGAATGCATGTATAAGAAATAGATGAGTGCAGGACCTAGCAATTTTGTTCAGCAAAAATACAATTTTATTGAGGGAAAAGACGGTAGGTTCATAGGCAATGATGGAATTGAGAGTTAGTAGAGAGGACTTACAGAGCCAAATCGCAACATGCATTGAATCTAAGCCAAGCTTCACCTGCCATCCTACCCGCTTCACCTGCCCTCGTACCCAGCTGTATGCGAATGGTCATTGCATAATTTTTTCTCTGGCAAAGAATCGACATCACACTTGAGTGTTGAGACTAATGGACGAACCTTGTACTGCCGGTGGTAAGTGTACGGCAGCGAAAAAGTTGGAAATCTAACCTAAACAATCGGTTGCATCTGCAGGGTATACACACTGAACTATCCTAAAGGCCTTCCCTTCATGGGCTTTCATATTTCACGAGAGTGGACCAGCATGTAGTAAAAAAGAGGCCCAGTTAATATATCTCAAAAGAATCAAACATAGGTGCACCAATTAATTAAAGGGAGAATTGGCTATATAGCCTTTTTTGGTTCAAAAAACAAAAAAGGGTTTAGTTTGGTTCAAAAAACACCTAAAACGCGAAGATTTAGAGGCTTCAAAAAGACTGTTTACACCATTTCTGAACAAAAAAGACTATATCCCCAAGATTTGTGGTCAAACACCCTTTTTAACCTTAAGCCCCTTAATTAAATCCACAGCTGCATGTAATGGGTGGAGACACGTGTAAGGAAGGGGTTAAACCCTTCCTTTCTCTAAAATAGGTAGATATATATATATATATATATATATATATATATATATAGATTATATATCTGGCCGAAATTTGTGTGTGTGTTTGACACACGTGAGGTGAGTGCCAATTAGTTGATCATATTTTAATACTTGGATATTAATATATATATATATATATAGATTTACATGTGTAATATATACATATATATATATATATATACATATATATATATACATATATACATATACACATGTGTAAATTGATTTATGATAATATAATAAAGATATATTCAATATAAGATATTGACAATGTATATCTTGGAAAAATATTTAATATAAGATGTTGAATATTAATGAGATAAATCTAGAATATCTATTTTCCTTATTTTATTGGAAATTTATTTTCTTTCTCCTCTATCCAATAGGGAAGCTTTTCCCAATCAAATTGGGAATGAGATATGGCGTCCCATCTTCTATAAAAATGGATTTGTGCCAGCAGTAGCAATAGACAACATTGCATAAAACTCGGCAACCGTGAGTGTGATTTATGAGTTCTACATGCTCGTGCTAGTGTACCCCAATGGCGGTCACCGATGATTTTGGTAAGGTTACCGCTAACATGGCCAAAATGGATACCATGCTCCAGGAGTAGAGAACACCGACTAAAATACCGCTCGAAATTCGGAAGGGCTTGAGAGAGGCGGTTTTGTCAAAAGCAACAACCCGCTTGGATGCGATTAAGGTTCTAAACTTGGGTGTAGGAACAAGTATGGTTTTACGCTTTCTTTGGATTCACCCTTACAACTACGGTGGGGTTGCTCAAACATCTAAGGGTGGTGGTGGTGGTGGCAACAACAACAACAACCAATCCAAAACAACAATTAAACTCGTCCTCCGGCTAGTGATTGAAGCGAAATAAAATTTAAGAAAATGATGGATTTTAAATGGAATGAGTTGGGAAAATTGTTACCGTATTGAAGAAGTGTAGCCGCCAGAATTTTTGTTTGAGTCGCCAGAAATTCTAGTTCGACCGCTGGAATCAATGGTGCTTCACCTAGTGCACCAAATTTCCTTCTTGAGCGTGTTGATGAGGAGAAGGAAAGAGAGAAAAATGGACCGAGAGAGAGGAGGGACGCCGGTGGTTATACTTGGAGAAAGAGGGGGGTTGTTACGAGGTTGGGTTGGAATTAGAAAAGTAAATGGAAGAGGGAGATTAGGGGTCGAAATTGAGGTGTAATGGAGGAGAGAGGTAAAAATCAAATTCAGATTTTTGAAATCGCTTCTTCACGGCGACACCGTGACATCTTCGGCGCAAGCCGAGACAACTACGGCGTGAGCCAAGACATCTCTTGCATGGACCGTAGATCCTCCTAGTTTTTGTCTCGAATTCAACCGACATGGCGTGAGCCGTGATTATCACGGCGTACGCCGTGACAATTTTTAATGAAAACCAGTGTGGGTTTGGCAACCTTTCCCACATCTGAGAGTTAAAAAGAACTCCTAAATCATCTAATTTAGCTCATCAAACTCAACAAAGCACTCGACAGCAAAAAGAAGTTTTTACGGGTTGCCTCCCGGTAGCGCTTGTATTTAACGTCGTTTGCTCAACGAGATTATACGATAGAGATAATGGGCTTATACAGATTAATCGTAGGGGACACTACCAACTAATACCATCTAATCATATAGCACATAAACCTACCAACGTTAATGCTTAAAGGGTAAAAGGAAAGATAGTAACCGGGGTTGCTAAATTTATAGTCTATAGGTAGACTATGCCATGCTATTAGTCGGATGGAGGGTCGGTAAGGAACATCACCTCCTCGGTGTGAGGGATGCCTTCCTCTTCAACGAATAACTTCACCCGGTGTCCATTTGCTAAGAATGTCGTCTTCCCATCAGTGAGCTCCACTGCACCGGATGCACATACCTTTGTTACTTTAAATGGTCCTGTCCACCTAGATTTCAACTTCCCTGGAAACAGTTTCAAATGTGAATTTTACAAAAGCACCTTGTAACCTACATGGAACTCATGACGAAAGATCTTTTTATCATGAAAGGACTTCGTGCGTTCCTTGTAGATACGGGCGTTTTCATAAGCATCTAAGCAAAATTCTTCAAGTTCCGTGAGCTGGAGAAATCTATGGTCTCCAACGGCCTTGAGATCAAAGTTAAGAAACTTGATAGCCCAGACTGCTCGGTGCACTAACTCAACCGGAAGATGACAAGATTTCCCAAAGACTAACTTATATGGAGAGCAACCAATGGGTGTTTTAAAAGCGGTTCTATATGCCCATAATGCATCATCAAGTTTCACCGACCAATTTTTACGGTTAGCATCTACCGTTTTTCAATGATCTTTTTCACCTCTCAGTTAAACACTTCCACTTGACCACTCATGTGTAGGTGATATGGTGTACCGATCTTGTGCTTCACGCCATACTTTTCAAGTAGTTTGGTGAATGGTTGATTACAAAAATGGGATCCTCTATCACTAATGATGGCCCAAGGAGTGCCAAATCTTGTGAAAATGTTCTTTTTAAGGAATTTCATCACTACTCCGACATTATTAGTAGGAAGAGCTTGGGCTTCAACCCATTTAGACACATAATCGACCATTACCAAAATAAACTTATTACCGAATGATGGGGG
Source organism: Gentiana macrophylla (assembly GCA_026214975.1). Lineage (NCBI taxonomy): Eukaryota > Viridiplantae > Streptophyta > Magnoliopsida > Gentianales > Gentianaceae > Gentiana > Gentiana macrophylla. Next base: position 46,263,070 of record CM047808.1, on the reverse strand, counting down.
AAATGGGCCCATAAAATCTATGCCTCATACATCAAACAACTCACACTCTAAAATAGGGTGGAGAGACATTTCATGTTTCTTAGATACATTTCCCCATTTCTGGCATAACTCACAAGATATAGCATAATGAAGTGCATCACTGTATAACGTTGGCCAATAAAAAACACATTGTAAAAACTTTATAAGCAATTTTCCATCCACCGTGGTGGCCTCCAACCTCACGTCCATGGCAAAAGGATAGTATACTCGAAATTTCATTATTAGGAACGTATCTCCTAATGATACCATCCGAACACCTCCGAAAAAGTCCGGTTTCTCCTAAAAATAAAATTTCAAATCGTGGAAAAACTTCTTTTTCTTTTGCCATGTCCAATGAGATGGAATATAACCGTGTGTGAAATAATTAACAATGTTACCAAACCATGGTGAGCTCTCCTTTGCATAATATTGTTTTCAATGAGTTGCATGGAGGGGTGCATCAATCACCATAATTGTTCATCCGGGAATGAATCTCGATCTCTTTCTTTCTTTCCTTCTTCTTCAACAACCTCTAGTCGACTCAAATGATCCGCCACTACATTGTCGCTACCCTTCTTGTCCTTGATTTCCACATCGAACTCTTGGAGTAGTAAAATCCATCTAAGAAGCCTTGGCTTTGCGTCCTTCTTGTTTAATAGGTGTCGCAATGACGCTTGATCGGAGTGGACAATAACCTTAGAACCGATAAGATAGGAACAGAATTTATCCAAAGCGAAGATTACCACTAATAGCTCTTTCTCGGTCATGGCATAATTGAGTTGTGCCGCATTCAAGGTGTGAGATGCATAGTATCACCTTCACAACTTTATCATGACGTTGTCCTAACACGCCCCAATCGCTAAATCACTTGCATCGCACATTAATTCAAATGGTAAAGTCCAATCCGTGCTACTAAGACGGGTGCACTTATCAATCGCTTCTTCAAAGTTTCAAACGCTTCCATACACTTATCATCAAAGTTGAAAGGTACTTTTTCTCAAGTAGATGACTTAAAGGTTTAGCAATTTTAGAAAAATCCGCTATGAAACGACGATAAATTCGCATGTCCAAGAAATCCTCGTAAAGTCTTCAAATTCACTTGAAGTGGTAGCTTTTCATTCACTTCAATCTTTACCTTGTCGACCTCGATACCTTTTTTCAAATTTTGTGACCAAAACAATACCAT